>ML855026.1:22685-38589 GCA_009831015.1 Picea engelmannii | reverse complement strand
TACCCCCCTTGGCTTCGCTAGGAGTTGGCCTAGACGGAGGAGTTGAGGATTAGGTGACAGCACCTTAACTCTCACTTGCCCCCAAGGACACACCGAGTGGATTGAAGATTTCTTCCATGTCTCCCAGGTGTGTATAAGGCGGCTCTTCCTTTATCTACCTTTGGGAGCTCTTCCTCATTCAACAACTGTAAACCAGAACAAGTGGGCTCTTCATGGAAATCTTCGCATATTGTATAACAAGGAAGATCCTTGTGCTTATCCATACTAGTAATTTCCATCTGAATTGGAAACCTTTGATCTTGGAAAAGATCATTCTTCTGCCATGTCACTTGTCCAGGTTGAAAAGTATTTATACTTGATCTCTCTTCTTAGATCAAGTGATCTTGCATGATACTTAGTTGGTTGGCGTGGTTGGCTTCCATAGTATTGATCATTTCTGCTAATTCCTCCAAGGGGAGAATAGAAGGCTCATTATTTTCTGTGCAGACTGCTTTATTTTCTAGTTTATCTGTCCTTGAAGAATCGCCCATGGTAAAGTCATGTAGATCAGATTTTCCTGAATCTTGCATGTTTGACTCAATTTTACGGGCTTGGGCTTGAGCCTCCTTTAGGAAAGATGGCTTTATGTCTCTGAGCTGATAATATGTTTCATCATTGAAAGCTCCTATATAGTAGATGAGGATAGCATTGTTTGGAGGTCTGAAGTCCTCTAGGAGATCATGGATCAAATCATTAAAGAGTTTGTTAAACTCTTTCATGGTCTCATTTTCTTCCTTTTTAATGGAATTGAGAGCATCTAACCAATAACAGTTTTCAAGTCTATCTCCCCATCTCTCTGAAAAGGCATGTATCATCTCTTGTATGGTTTTAAACTTATAATCAACTGAATCATGAAACCAATCATATGCATCTTCCTCAAGAGACAAGACAAACCATTTCATTAGAACATCCTCATGAATATGTGCATCACACCACTTATTAATTAACGCCAAAAGGATTTGATGTGATAATTAGCATTATCAACATTATAAAAAGTAGGAAAGTTTTCAATAGTTGCCTCAAGAAGCTCATGAGGATAACCATTTATTCCTGAAAAATCAATAGGGTTATAAAAATCATCCATTTTATTATGACATTATTGAACAAAAAGGAAGAAATTTAGAAATGGACCGGGACACGTGATTATCAAGGATCCTACGAGAAGAAAGTTTGGCTAACCTCCTCCTGTAAACCTTTTCAAGTTCAAGGCCGAACCTAAGAAAACCTGTGATTTCCTTCTTGCGGAATACTTTGTCAAATTATTTTAAAGTGGAGTCGCCAGATGATCAAGTTTATTTTAAATATACAAGAAGCATCAAACAAAGCAAAACACAAAAAGGAAAACCAAAAGTCGTACTCCAGGAATAGAAAGTTTTATCCCCGGCAATGGCGCCAAAAATGTTGTCGCCTTTATACATAACTCGGGTAACGTGGAAAAAATTGTAATCCACTAGGTGTGTCCTTGGGGGCAAGTCTCAAGTCAAGGTGTTGTCACCTGATCCTCAACTCCTCCGTCTAGGCCAACTCCTAGCGAAGCCAAGGGGGGTAGTCCCTAATAAAAGAATCTAAGGCTCAAACTAAATCTAAGCACAATTATTATTCAAGGAGTTTATTATGAAACAAGAGCAAGATACAAGATCTACACTAGTAGCATATATGACAACAAATGAAATTGCTTATAATGAAAATATTCAAAGCATGTAAAGTACTTGCATAAAAGATATAACTTGAAAATAGATACAAGTGCTAAAAGGAAATGATAAGCAATATATGGAGATTGTAGACCAGTGCCAAATAGATTGTTGCGAGATAACCAAATGCTGTTGAAATGTGTTGAGAAATGCTCTTGGTAAATTAATGAGTTGCTTAAGTTGTTAGATTTATTGTGAACAGGCCCTCATGTTTGCAAGCCAACTCTTGAGTGTACAGTGTGTGTACAGAGTGATACAAGAAAGCAAATCTAATCTAGGTATGGCCTCTCAGAGGCTATCCCTCAAATTGGAATTTTCTCAGAACTTGTCGAAGCCCAAATGACTTCACCAACAAGTTCAATAGAGATGTCGGATTTCCAACACGGGGAGAACATAGATCTCAAAGTTCTCGTCTGACTTCACACACAATCTCTATGCGGTTTCCAATCAAAGCAATAGCAACTTAAAGATTTCCCTAATTAAACTACTCCACATTGACTAGCCCCGGTTCTGATGAGTTCCCCGGGTGGAGCTAGGCTCGCAAGGGTTCAAGCATACACCGGGGAGCTGAGGGGAAATGTTTATTTTCCAAAATTGAAATGACAGAAAATAAATGCTGCAATTGAAATCTAATCTAAAAATAAAATAAAATTTAATCTAAACTAATCTATGAAATTGAAACTAACTATTGTTATGCGGTGTTGTGGGTTAATTTTTAAAGTTTGTTTTAACTTCTTAGATAAAAATTTGAAAGTATGAGAAACTTGAAGTAAAAATGAACAATCACGCCACAAGAGACCACAGGTTGTCTCGAGGCCCTCAGGTTGCAGATATGGAATGTCGAGAGACCACATGACCAACAGTATCTTTTTGCACAGCTAGAGACCCGCATCACCACCACAGTGACCCAACACTTGGTCATCATCCACACCAGCTTGCCACCACAGGTCACTTGGGTCTTGCTCCATGCGGTACAAGTCAAGTATGATGGTGGGTATCATTTTAATATTTGAGGAATTCTAGCTTGTATATCAGAGGTTATTTTTTATTATGAGATATCTGCTTTGGAAACTATGCCTTTTACCTTGTTTAAATGTTGGTGGTTGGCTTGGGGCACTCAAGTAGATGGTCACCCTTAGGATGGGGTGTTTTTAGGAGCTTCCTTTGATGAGTCATCGTGCCACTCCCGACCATACTTACCACTTTCCATCATTATTTCCCCTCATGACATCATCTCTTGGGATTTTGGGGTAGACTGACCCTAGAAGTAGAAGGGACCATTCCTCATTTCATAGGAAGAAGGGGTTGAAGGCCCAGAGGGGAGTTAGCTGGCAAAAGATAAAATCCTAATGAAAGAACCTTCCAGATGCTTCGCCTAGGGGATCCCGAGAAAGCTATGAAAATCTTCTCCGCAAGAAAATAAGGACCCCATGAAAAGAATAAATAAAAACGCTTAAAGGATCAGTTGAGGATAGGGGGTCTCATCACGAGCCAGCCTATCACGTCCATGGGTATCTAACGGTATGACATTACCATTTATGGCCATCACACCAAGGTAATGGCTCTTAGTTGCAAGGCTGAGAGAAAGAGGGTCTCATCACGAGCCAGCCTTCTCATTTCTGTGAAAGTACTTGTGGGTGACACTGTCGATATCTGGTCACCACGCTAGGGCAGTGGCCTCCAACTCACCCTATTCTATATTGAAAAAAAATAAAAAGAAAGAAAGATAAAAGACAATTGATGGGCTTGGAAAAAATGCATTATGGACGAAGGTGCAACACACCCTCCACAAAGGCACCCATAAATGAGATACTATGGACCCTTGCATATCATGAACCCCATGCCCATTGAGTACTTCCCCCATCCATTCCACTTCATTCACATGACTCAGATAGGGTTGTTCCTAGACTTAGGGGGTTTGATCCATTGAAAAGAAGTACCATGCCAACCCTCCCACAACCAAACTTGGCAAAACATCTAGTTTCTTAAGCACATGTTTGTATGATGTAGTCCTAGTATGCATGCTTTAATGGCTCTTTTATTGACTTGATTCACTCATCGTGATGCTTTGACTTGAGATCCTTGGAGGGCATATCCATTTGTCTTGCAGGTACAGGTCGATGGCCAGTTTTGGAAGAACAAGCCTAGCTTGGGCTTCCATGAGGGCAAGCATCCCACGAGATGGATGACATAGGCCCACATGCCAGACGACCGAGAGATGCTTTCAGAGGCCTAGGAAACAGTTGGATAGACATAGCCCACCCTTTGCATGCCAAATGACTTGCCCAGAAGGGGGAAAACGTCACTCCCTAGGGGCTTGACGTCACATTTGAGGGGCATATGGTGGTTGATGATGAATCAAATCATGACACATGGCATTTTGAGGTGGAGAGGCTCTGGATGATTGCCACATGGCCTTTGGAGGCCCTACTTTGCAGCCCAGCTCCAACGACTTGCTCAATTTGTAATGTCCCCATTTTTGGACATTATTACATTACAGAGTGTTATGCCTACCAGAGTAGCCAAATAGGGGTGACAGAGAGTTCAAGAGATATTGAGTGGTTTTATTGGGCCTGACTTGCATCGTTCATCATCAGGATCCATTCCACACAACTTGTCTTTGGTTTCGTTGCATTTCGACGATTTTCGTAATTTTGAGTTATTATGGGTCATATCTTAATTAAATTCACTAAGAAGGTCATAATGGGCATATTACTTGGAGAAACCTCTTACTGTAATAGCTCATCGAAATCGGGAAGAAGAGCATTACAGGATAAGATGATGAGAAGTGACTTTCAGTGGCCGAAGAAGCCATAAGAATGGATAAGTCACTTTTTAGAGGTAAAATGGTTAATTAATTAATTAAGTGATTTAATCAAGGAATAATAAAATAAAGTAAAAGTCACTTGGAGGGAAAAGGTTAACAACGAATTAGAGTTTCGGGAAGCTATAAAGGAAGGGTAAAGCAACCTAATTCGATATTATGTTATGATTTGATGTTGAGAGAGTTTCCAGAGGAGGAGGATTGACCTTCTGTTGTTTTGTGGATTTTTGGAGGAAACCACCATCATTGACCGGTTTTGGTGTTGAGAGACACACCCTAGCCTATCGGAGATACCATCCAGGTATTTCACCGTGCTATTCAGGCATATCCAGTTTGTAGTGTTTGCACGGCTCAGCCAGTGAGGGTGCAAGGGTTAGAGAGGGTTTTATGTAGCTGCACGAGGCCAGAGATTATCTTGCAGCTTCCTCCCAACCCAGTTGAGGACTAGCCAGGGCGCATCTTTTGAGCCACCAGTCATTAGATTCTGACGATGGAATCTATCAGGGCGCAGCAGACAGCCAGATAGTGCGCAACTCTTGAGGAGGGGCATTTGGGCTTCTAGAGGGAGTTTCGGATCAGATCCGAGGAAACCCTCTTGACCCAGTATAGCATTGGCCAAGGCGCACATTTCGAGTTATATAGCAGCAAATTCCGTCGGAGGAATCATTAGGGCGCACTCATTGAGCCCAAGAGGTGCACAATCCCCTAGGGGGTGACATTTCGAGCTTTCGAAGTCCGATCTTCAGTCTGTCAGTTATCAGTAGTAGCCTAGAGGCCAAGGTGCTCAGTTTAGAACAGTTTCCAGGAGATTATGTCAAGTATAGCCACCAGGGCAAGTTTTCCGGAGTTGCAGCAGTTGCCGTGAGTTTTCAGAACTGCATCTCTTTGTCGATCTATCCATGCATGTGTAGATCTTCCTTCATCATCTGATCACGGGTATTTTATATTAGTTTTTTGTATTCCAATGACGATCCACGAGATCTAGCTGACAATTTTATCTACTTTTCAGCATATTATTGTATTTCTTGTTATTTTTCCCTCATAATACATATGAATGAGATGGTGATTGTTCCTTATTCTTTATGCATCATATATTATGTCTAAACATTAATTGAATGAAACACACATGCGAAAATCACCAAGGATGTTAAAACATTAACTCAAATGCATCCAAAAAACCCCAAAGTATCAGATCAGACAGTGGATTTGATAGTTAGCAGTGTTTCCTAGACTAGCCGAGTTAGGAACAATACACAATTTTCCAAAACGTCCTCCAATGGATGATGTCACCTTTGTTTTAGGTTTTTCTTTGTGCAAAAGTGAAATTAAAGAGAATTTTTAACTATTATCTTTGTAAAGGGGCAAGGTTAGGGTTGTTGACCTCTAATCTTGTGTTTTCCCTAATATTATGTGGACAAACTATGTTAGCTACATTTTGTATAAATAGAGATCATAAGATCTCATTTTCAAGACATAACTCTCCATTTTGAGAGGACTTGGACTGAAATTTTCGCTCTCTTTGGCCAGTTCTCTCTCTTGTGCTTTTTTTTATGGCTATGTCTTGGTTATGGTTGATGGAGATGGTGCGCTAGCCTTGGAAAGCTTTCTTCATTTCTTTTTTGGTGGTTAGTCTAGCTTTTATTGCCTTTTAATGCTTGCAGGTGCCATTTATTTCATTGTATTATCATTCGTACAAGTTAAAGGTTCTATTTGCTTGACCCAAGTAGGGAGTATAAGGGCTTACACCCCTACTTGTGTTTCCACCATTTTATCGCTAAGAGAATATTGCTTCATAAGGGTTTACTAAGAAGAGTATAATTGCATACAGCCTCCTAGTTGAAACCCTAGCTAAGAGAAGCTTGCCTTGGGGAGTAAAAGGGCTTACACCTCCAAGGAAGTAGCCTATCTAGCTTCTTCACATTCTCTTGACTCCATTAACCCTTTCTTAAAGGCAATAGTCATTTACCTATTGCATGGGAGAAATAAATTGTTGCCTTGGTAAACGTACAAATTTCAAGTTTTGAAGTTGTCTTTTTGGGATAATGATCTTGATGCCTTGGGGATTCTTCCTCCCTTAGGGCGTCCCCTTTCTCCCACAAATTCTTATTTCCGTAGCAAAACTAACCTACAGCCATTAGGGCTGATTTAAACTCTAACTCTAACCGCTAATATCTCACAAACTAACCCTACACTAACCCTCTAACTTTGCTAGTTTAACCTACTAACCTAGGTGCATCTATTCGGCCAGCTTTTGGCACTTTTTGATGGTTAGATTTGCTATTGTACTTCATTGAACGCTACAGCAATAAGGATGATAAACTGCTGCAGAAATTTACTTTTATGACAGCCATCTTTATTCAATCTTGAAGTGCTATTTTCGGTCCACATTGGTTAATAGTTTTATTGATGACATTGCCAACTAATATAGACCTTTTACTTGTTGATTTGGATGTAATATATTGCTGATTTACTAACTTGTATGTTGCTGTACTTTAGGGACAAAAAGATTAACTTGTTGTTCCATTACTATACTTGGTTGGAAAAGTGTCTTTTCTTGTGTCTTGGGTAGGTACAGGTGCACCGACAACTATCTCTTTATTCAGTATCCATTTACCTCTCTTTACTTACCATTTTCAACCAATCTATTCTTCCATCACTTGACCTTCCGGGGGACTTCTCCTTACACCTCCCTTCATCCTTCTCATTCCCCCTAGGGTCTCTGGGATCTCCTCCCAAGAGTGACCTTAGTCACCCCCAAGTGCCAAGTTGTGGTTGGGTTGGGCTTTACCCAACCTACAACTTGCGCTATAACACAACCAAAAGTAACCAAGAGAAAAAGAGATTTTGAAAGGTTGAGAGAGAGAGAGAGAGAAAGTCTTTCTTCAAGAATCGAATCCTTGGGCTATCGAGTCTTTTGGTGAATGACAGAGGGACTTTTGTTCATCTATGACTTGGAACAGTGATGGATGTGATCCAATCAACCACCTCTCCAAGTTTTGGAAATCTGTAAAAAAAAATGTATGTTCTACTTTGCAAACACTATTAGAATAAGGTACTTTCAACAAAAGAAAACTCAAACAAGCATATTAGCTCATATGAAAAGTATGCAAGTTTAAAATCTTAATATGTAAGAAAATAGTAAAATCTAAGAGCAAACTGGCTAGTTAGATCTTACCCTTCTATGTGACAACACACCTTCAAAGGCCTTAGAAAGAGAAGATATGCAAAATATAAATCAATACAAGTTACCTCAAAGCATAATAGAACATTCAAGCATCCACGCATGTAGCACCATACACCATTTGACCTCCAAAATATTTTATTCATCAATCTTGAAAGAGTATTACAACAACATTACAATAGCCAAGTTCTTTCCCAAGCTCCAACTAGTCTACAATGGAGAGGTCAACCTTATTATATAGCATGAGAGAGTGATGTTTCCCAAGAAGGAGGGCGAGTCATCTTAAGCATGAAAGCATGATGTTTCTAAAGCATGGGAGAGATGTTTCCATCCCCAAACGTGAAAGGAAATGTTTCCCATCTAGAAGGGCGACTCAACTCAAGGATGAGGAAGATGTTTCCAAAGAAAAAAAGCGTGACCAAATAAGAAAGTGTGTCTTTCCTTCTTGGGATGTCCAACTCATGAAAACTCCCTTCCAATTAAGTCGCTTTCCACTTGAAACAACTCGCCACCACTTGAGTAGACTATAGATACAAGGAAAACATGTCCGAAACATGTTTCCTTGATTTAAGGATTGCTGATTTTTCCTTTTATTTGTCTTTTATGACCCTTTTTGTGAATAAAATTAATTTTAAGTGATTAAAAATCATTAATTTCACTCACAAAGTGGATACTTAGGTAAAGTGGGTATTCTGAGTGTAAAAATGAATACCCCCAAGGGCATATAATGCCTCCTAGTACCACTTTTTTTAACTTATGACTTATTTACAATTAAAATATCTTGTTTTGCGAAAAAAAATTAATAGACTGAAAACATTAAAAAATCCTAGGGGGACTTAGCACAATTTCCATATGACTCAAAATGATGACCTAGCATGGTAATATAAACATTTTAGACACTAGACTTGGGTAACCAAGCTAAGGCCTAACCATTAGTAACATAACCCAACTTTGGAGGTATTTGAGTGAAAAAACTTAGAAATTATAACTCACCTAAAATTAATTTTCAGGCAAGAAATAATTAACAAGTGCAAAAAACACTCTAGAGTATGTACTCATGATCAAGTCTTAGGAGGCCAAGCCTTTTACAAATTCATCATGCTAATCTCATCTTATTACAATGCCCCACAGGGGATGGAAATGCGAAAAAAGGTGGTCAATTTGACCAGATGGACTTCTGAACTCTAAACTTTGAACAATTGATTGCTCTATCTTCGGCGGCTCAACTGCAAGTCCATCTTAGTACAACTTGGTGGTTAACATCGAGCATTTCCTTCCTTATTATAGGTAGACTTTAAGCCTTCCCTTTTGTTGAGCTTTTGACTTTAAAAATCTATTGGATGGCCATCTTGCATTAACATTGCTTCTATTCCAAATCTCGAAGCATCACACTCTACTACAAAGGGTTTTGTAAAATCTAGTGTTGCTAACACAGGTGCAGATGATATAACCCTTTTTAATGTCTCAAAACATTCTTCGGCCTTGTTTTCCCATTGGAAGGAATTTTTCTTTAATAGGTTTGACAGTGGTGTTGTCAAATGAGCGTAGTTCTTGATAAATAGATCCTTGACCTTAGATCCAATTTTGAAAAATATTTTGCTCCATGGAGTTTGTCCAACAAGTCGTCTATGAATGGTATAGGAAATTTGTTTTTTATAGTTGTTTTATTTAACCCTCGATAGTCTATGCATAGTCTAAAAATTCCATCCTTTTTTCAAACCAAGATTACTGGAGTTGCATATGGGTGGGCTCCAACTTGATGTAATAACCCAACATTTTAATAGGTCTTGAATTGGCCTTTATATCTTTGTTTTATGGTGGTGAGGATATCGGTACGGTTTGATGTTAACCGGTCCTGAATCTGATTTAACCTCGATTATATGCTCTATCTTTCTTTCCGGAGGCAGCTTCATAGGTAAGTCTTGGAATACCTTGTCATATTTTTGGATTAATGCTTGAATTAGGTGTTGAGAATGGACCACTTTTGATGCTAATATCTCCATCTAATGACATTGTACCACGTAAGTTGGTGCTCCCTTTTGAATTAATCTCTCCATTTGTCGTGAGGATATAATTTGGGTAGGGGGTGGCTAGAGTCCATATAATTTATATTTTCTTCCTTCCCGTTTGAATTTTATAAATAGTTTCTGGTGATTTGCAGAATAGGTCCCCAATGTTTACGACCAGTGAATTCCCAAGACGTCTACTCCACCCAAGGGAACCGTGTAGAACCTAGATTCCAATTCATAATCTTCTATTTGTAGCTTGACCTTGTGACACTTTCCAACTCCAATTTTTTTCCATCTGCCACCATCACTCCTGTTATAGTGCAAGTTGTAGGTTGGGCAAAGCCCAACCCGACCACGGAACAAGTGCTACAAATTTGGGAATCCTACACCCAATGTCACCTCAATGTAGGTCTCACACTTGGGGGTGACCAAGGTCACTCCTGGGAGGCAATCCCGGAGACCCTAGGGGGAAAGGAAAGGATGAAGGGAAGTGTAAGGAGAAGTCCACCGGAAAGTCAAGTGATGGAAGATATGATTGGTTGCAAATAATGAGTGAAAAGAGGTAAATGGATACCAAGTGAAAAGATAGTTGTCGGTGCACTTGTACCTACCCAAAACACAAGAAAAGACACCTTGCAATGCTATGTGTTCATATGGATCAGCAAGTTAAGCTTGTTGTCCCTAATTTTCAGCAGTGGATGACAATTTATTTCAGCAAATGAAGTATCCACATCAGCATATAAAGCACAATATCAATTGGCAATATCATCAATGAATTTAGTAATCAATTATGACTTGAGCATAGCACTTTAAGATTGAATGAAGCAAGTTGTTATAAAATGACTTTATGCAGTAAATTATCAACCTTATGTCTGTAGCATTCAATGACATGCAGCAGCTAAATCAACCATAGACAAATCCCCAAAACTAGCTTAAACATTACACCCTAGTCAGTGGAATTAGTGGCTAAAAACTGGAGGAAAGTTAGGGGCTAGTTAGTGAGATATTAGCACCTAGGGTTAGTGATTTTTTGCAACCTAATGGTTGTAGAAAACAACTTAGTACAACAATGAGAAATTATGGAAGAAAAGGGACGCCCTGAGGGAAGAAAAACCCCCAAGGTCACTATCCAAAAGAGAGAGCTTGTAAAGGTTGAAATTTCACATTTGTCGAGGCAAAAGTTTTTGTATCTCCAATGCAAATTAAAATGTGATTAGTGCCTTGCTATTGGGTTTATGGGGTCAATGAAAAAGATGGCTTGGCTAAGCACTTGGGAGTGTACGCCCTTGTACTTCCCAAGTGTACCTAAGTCAATCTAGGAAATGCCAAGAGGGTGTATGCCCTTGTACTTCTCTTGGCACAACCTTGAAAAATATATTTGACCTTGAGAAGTAAAACTTGGATTTGAAATGCTTGATCCACAAAGCCCTAGGGGCATAAGCCCTTTTACTTCCTAGGGTTTGCAAAACAAACCAAGATGACCTTGGAGGGTGTACGCTCTTGTAGTTCTCCAAGGCAACTTGTGAAAAGTGACCTTTCTTAAGCAAGAGAACAAACCTTGGGGAAGGTGTATGCCCTTATACTCCTCCAAGGGTTCTAACCAACAATAATTATGGAAAAAAGCAAGACAAAAGACAATAAATGCAGATTTTCCCTTACCAATTCCAAAAAATGCTAGATCAAACCTTAATCTTCCAAGTTGAGTCCATCCACATGCATAAGAAAGAGTCTCCAAGCCTAGCGCATCACTTTTCCACCACAAATAGCAAAGATAAACCATAACACTTGCACAAGAGATGAAAAGGGCCGAAAATTTAAAGCCAAGTCCTTCTCCACTGTTAAACTTTTTAATACTAGACTAACTGCAGTAAATAACCAAGATCTCAAGAAGATCAACCAAGCACAAATTACAAAACAAAATTATGGGTTTGCTCAATTTTCCATAGGCAATGCTTTTCCATTTCCACCCAACCATAGGCATCCTCAAGTGCCACCCCCGAGCAGAGCATAGAAGTTATCCTGGGAAACCCTTCTACACAAGGGAAGAAAACCCAGCACCTTTTCTTATAGAGAAGATTAATGCCAATACAATATAACCATGAACTAGTTATATCTAGTAAAGTAAACCAACAAGAAAGAATCCCAGATAATAAGTACTTATCTTTTCTGTTCAAATATGTACTCTAGAACTCCCAAGGAGATAGCTCTGTTGTTGTCCAATGATGGCTCAGATCACTATCTCAAACTCATATATCAGCCTCTTATATCTGTCACTTTGTTGCCTCAAGACTGTTGTTATAGGTGTGCCCAATCTGTTGTTCAAGCACAAAAATATATGTTGTCCAAACACTGTCTACATGTGTGACCAAATGTTGTTCAAGCACAAAGATATGTGTTGCTACAGGTGCGCCCATATTTTCCTCAGACTTAGCCTTTTCCGCTGCCTCAGTATAGCCCCTTCGTTGCCTTGGCTCTTTTCACTGCCTCGGAATAGCCCCTTTGCTGCCACAGAATGGCCCCTTCGCTGCCTCAGAAAGTGCCCATTTGCTACGACTGCTACAAAGATATATCAGACCGAAAATGTTATGTCAAATGAGAAGGGCATCAACCTTTATTTATACTAATCTGATAGTCAACTTTTCCAATGGGGTCGACTTGTCCATTCTGGAAAAATTATAATTTCCCATTATAATTTCCTTGTGGGCCGACTTCTCTTTTGGAGCAATATAATTTTACATTATTATTTGGCATCTTCATCTATAAGAAAGGGTTATGCAGGAGGTGAATATCTCCCGCAGCTACCAGAAACATCAACATCCATAAGGGAGAGTTATGTTTAAAATGAGATCTTATGATCTCTATTTATACAAAAATTAGCTAACATAGCTTGTCCACAAAATAAGGAGTAAAACAAAAAATTAGGGGTCAACAACCCTAATCTTGCCCCCTTATCACAATAATATTAAACAATTCACTTAAAATTTCATCATTTGTACAATTTAAACCCTAATCTAGAATGATGTCACCCCTTTAAGGGACATTTTACCACTTTGAGGAGGTCATTGGTGTTGGAGAAGCATGGAAGGGGCTCCCAAGGCCATGTGTCAACCATCTAGGCGATCTCATCATGGTGAAGACCCTCTTCTCCTCAAAATGTCCAAGTGCAAATGAGTGGCACCTCACCACCAAGTCCTAGCCCCCAATATCATGACGTCATGCTCAAAAGTGGGACGTTTTTCCCCTCCTGGTCAAATCATTTGGCAAGCAATAGGTGGGCTAGGTCATCCAAGTCATCATCAAGGCAGTCCAAGTCATCTCTCTCTCATCTGGCATGCGGGCCCTTGGCATCCAACTTGTGGGCTTATAGCCCCATGGAATCCCAAGCTAAGATTGTTCTCCCTATTGACCACCTATTTCAACTAGGGGTCAACATCATGTATCATCAAGCTATGTACCCTATGGTGCAACATATTTTGAAGAATTATGGCTCAACAGGGCAAATTGTTCCCCCAACACGTCTTTCTATGTAATCGGAATGTCCGCTCTCATGCGTGGGATAATAATGTAATAGGTCGGCATGAGTCATTTCTTTTAGTTAGTTGCCTAGGACTTTATCATTAGGGAAGTCCTTTCATCGAGTGTTTTTTTTTCCTCGGGTAATTAATCTTGCCTACCATGCAATTTTAATTGTCCTTGAGTTTTTCAATCACAATAATCATCCAAAGTGGTGAAAGGCGTTCTAATGATCGAGCCCAAGGGGTGACTAAGGTTTAGGAATGTTGTAAATGACCATGCTAGACATCTTCTAGAGTCTTGCGGATTCTGTTAAGTTTTGATAGTTTTTTTTAATTTATTAAAATTTTTCATTTAATGGAAATTTTAATTATTTTGTATGTAAAATGTAAAAATTTGGTCCTTGGGGATTTGTATAGGGGTATGAGTACTCAAAACAAATGGCAGATGACCCCCTACACCCTTGGACCAAGTTTCAGCTCAATTGGACAAGTTTTGCTAGGTCATTGTCCATGAAGAGTCAGAGTCAGTCAAAAGTCAAGATTTAATTGGCTAAGGTAAAAAAGCTAAAAATTGTAAAAAGTGACTAAAGTCATGAGATAGAGTGGGAAAGGTTTCCTAACCTTTTTCCTAAGTTGGAAAAGTGATTTTCCACTTAAAAGACCCCCTTGCTAAGCCAACAACTTAAAGTGGTCATTCCCTAGTGAAAAGTGCACCCCCCTTGCTCATCAACTTGGTCAAAATCAAAAATTAAAGTGAGAGGGAAACCAAAACCCTAAGTGCACCCCCCTTGAGTCTAACTTAATGTTTGATGAAAGAAAAAGGTGTTTTACCCCTTCTCCTCTCACCCCTAAAACCCTAATCACTACCAAAACCCTAAAAGTGCGCCCCCCTTGACTTTGTCTCCTTCCCTTGGACGAATGCCACTTGGAGCTCATCCAAGAGGGGTCTTTCCTCTGTCCCAAGTATAAAAGAATGTCTACCCCTCCTCATTTCTCCATCTATTCTCAAAACAAGTCTATGTTGTTCAAATCTCTCCCACTCTCTTCTCTCTCTCTCTCTCATTCTCTCATTGTAAACTCTTGTTGCAAGTATTTGCAGCAACATTTTCTGAATAATAAAGGAAGCTTTGGAGGATCTATGGTGTGCGTTGGGAGTCTTCTTGATGTTGTTTATGGTGTTCTTGTGAAGTGATATTGCTGCACTACATTCCTTGTATTTCTTGCTTCATTACTTTAACTTGAAAACCCAAGCAAAGTATTTTGCTTGGGAATAATTGGTAGTAGTATTGCTATTAGTTTTGTGATTGTTTCTTTCAAGTTTGCAAAGTATTTTACAAACTTATTTGATGCACTCACCTCCGTGTTGTATTGTGTAGCAAGAAAATACTTATTTGCAGGTCACTAAAGGGTTTGGAGGAGTGAATTTCAGATCTGGATATTCACTCATTCAACCATCTAAGGCTTCATTTACATTTATGTTCTCATCTCCCCCTCTTCCTCTTACATTGCAGCATGTTTTATGGTCTGAAATAGTCATTTAAAATATTTTTTCATGTTCAGAAATTTTCCTTTTAATTTATGTTTATGTACTAACAGAAATTAATTAATTCTAAAAGTGTTTTGTAGCATTTTTCAGCAAGCATAGCTTGTTGTTTTATGCAGATTCTTGCCAAGTTAAGAGAAAGTGGTGCTCAAATTTGGCCCAAAAACACTCAAAAAATCCTCCAAAGCTTTTCTTCTATTAATCCAAAAATGAGAGAAAACTCTCAAGAGAAATTGAATGAATGGCTTGGTGAGCAAGAGCAAGAAGATGGGGTGAAATTTCAGCAGCATAACAGTAGCAAAAGATAGATCCTCAAATGAGGAGGGGTGGGGTCTCTTTTATACCAAAAATGGCAAAGAGAGGGGCCTTGGATGGCTGCCATGTGTTGGCAATCAAAAGAAAGAGAAACTTCTAGAGAGGGGGCGCCCTTCTAGGGTTTTCTCTAGTGGAATGATGAGGTGGAAGGGCGTGGGGCCCAAAGGGGAGAGAAAGATGGCTAGGGGGGGCGCACCTCTCATGGAGGAGGCCCACAACACATGCCAAGTCATAACCAAGTGGCATGAGAGGAGAGGGGGCGTGAGCAAGGAAGGAGGGCGTGAGCAAATGAGGGAGGGCGCCACATGGATGAGAGATGTGGAGCGTGGGACCCATAGAAGGGGTGAGAGATAGGCTAGGGGGGCACACCATGCACAAGAGGAGGGCCCACTTCATCAATTAAATGAAAGACTAAGGTTTTGTATGGAAGGGGCGTGAGTTAGAGGAGGAGGTGCGCCCCACATGAGGTGAGCTAGCACGTGGGGTCCACAATTGTGTGAGGTGGAGCTATAGGAGGGGCGCACCTCATCTATGAGGGGCCCATACAAAGTTTCAAAGCATAAGACTAAAGTTTGAGTTAGGAAATGAAGGTTTTTGGGTAAGGGGGGTCGAATTTCCCCTTAGGGCAAAGTTAAAAGGGGTGTAAAAGTGAATTAAATGGGTAGATTAAGGTTAGAAAGGGTTAGGATGGGTTTGGGTAGGTTAGGGGGGTCTAACTTGCTCATTGCCACCTTACCACTAACTCACTAACTCCAAATTACAATAATTTTTGACATTTGACCTTAGC
>ML855024.1:0-28544 GCA_009831015.1 Picea engelmannii | reverse complement strand
TTGGGGCAATGCTTCCAAATTAAGACAGACCATCAAAGCCTCAAGTACTTTCTGGAACAATGCATTTCTTCCCAGGAACAACAAAAATGGGTGACTAAGCTCTTTGGATATGATTATGAGATCATTTACAAGAAGGGCAAAGATAATGTCATGGTGGATGCACTGTCCTGGAAATATGAAGACGAAGGATCCATTTTTTCTCTTTCCTTCATTGTACCAAATTGGCTCCAAGCTGTGCGCCAGGAATGGCTTCAAGATCCCAAAAATTTTCATCTGATCCAGCAACTGCAGAACAAGGCTCCGGCTCCCCTAGGGTACTTTTGGCTCCAGGATGAGCTTCGATACAAAGGTTGCTTGTATTTAAGTAAACAATCCAATCTCAAATCCATGGTGCTTTCTCAGCTTCATGCTACACCCACAGCGGGGCACTCAGGGTTCACCAAAACATGTGACCGAGTCAAACGATCTTTTTTCTAGGATGGTATGAAACAGGACATCCGTAAGCTTGTGGCTGAATGTGAGGTGTGTCAACACAACAAGGGAGAAACAGTCAAATCTCCAGGAACCCTCCAACCACTTCCGATTCCCCCTCCTATTTGGAAGTATATCTCTATGGAATTTATCACATGCTTACCCAAATCGGGGAATAAATCAGTCATAATGGTGGTGGTGGATCGCCTTTCCAAGTATGCTCATTTTTGCGCTCTTCCACACCCATTTACTGCATCTACGGTGGATCAAATTTTCATGGACCAGGTCTTCAAGCTGCATGGCATGCCGCACTCTATTGTTTCCGATCGAGACCCAACTTTCACAAGCAATTTTTGGCAAGAATTGTTTAAACTACAAGACACACAATTGCATCTCATCTCAGCTTATCATCCCCAAACAGATGGCCAAACGGAAGTTGTCAACAAGTGTTTGGAAACATATCTGAGGTGCTTTGCCTCTGAAAAACAACACCAGTGGGCTAAATGGTTACCCCTAGCCGAATGGTGGTACAACACTTCATACCATACAACCACTCGCATGACTCCTTTTGAAGAAGTATATGGATAGAAGCCACCTTCAGTTCTCTCATACTTACCAGGTACCTCGAAGGTCCAGGCGGTTGACCAAGCACTTACAGTCTGAGAGGATATCCTTCGTACCCTTAAAGAGAACTTGGTCATGGCACATAATAGAATGAAGTAGCAAGAAGATCAAGGTCGCTTGGAACGTCAATTTACAGAAGGGGATCAGGTGTTTCTGAGACTGCAACCATATAAGCAAACTTCCCTCAAGGAAGAGCAGTGTCAGAAGCTAGCACCCAAATTCTATGGCCCTTACACAGTTCTCAAGCGTGTGGGACAAGTCGCATATCAGTTAGCTCTGCCCAGTCAGTCGAAGCTACATCCTGTTTTTCATGTTTCATGCTTGAAGAAGGTGATTGGAACCAGGTGCCAAATTCAAACCAACCTTCCAAAGTTAGCTGAAGAAGGATCCATTTGGCTACATCCAGAAGCAGTTTTGGACCAGCGTGAGCGTCGCCTGCATCAGAGAACCATCAAGGAAGTGCTAGTACAGTGGAAAGATATGACTCCAGCAGATGCCACTTGGGAACCAACTACCATTCTGCAGCAGTTTCCACATCTCAAGCATTGAGGACAAGGTTGTTTTTAAGGGGGCAGGCATGTTAAGGTCCTAACCCACACATAGGTAGATCAATGTATTCGGATGTAATAAAGGTCAATATTAATAAGGCCTTTCAATAAAATAGAATAAGGCGGATGTAAGAAGACCTAATATAAGCTTCCGCTTCTAGAAGGATCTTCCTCTATATGCTTCTCTTAATAGACATATTTAGTATAAATAAGGGGCGAGGGTATGTGAACCCTAGATTGGAGATTATTGTAACAGAGCTCTGCTCGACTGGAGGTTTCCCCCTCGAAGAGGCCTGTGAACATTGCTTTCTGAATCAAAGTGCTTTTGCTATTGCTATTTCGTATATCATTTCTGTGTATTGTGAAGATTATGCTGGATATTTTACTGTTATTTTGCCATTTCTAGCATTTTATTTCTGTTATGCATATTTTATATATCTAGTATCTTGCATCCTCAAAGTCTCTATCCTTCCTGATCTTTCAATTTGTTGCAACCTCAAGGATTTATAAAGGGTTCTTGCATGCACTCCTTGCGGCATTCACAATAACCTCTAGTTATTTCACACTTCAACCTTGTGCACTTCCTTGCAACAACAGTTCTTCAATCACTCTCCTTGGTTTGCTAAGTCTAAGACTTCAACTAGCCTGCGCACACCTTTCACAACTCTGTGCTATACCTGCACTTTTGTTGGTATGAGAACAATGGTATCTCTCTTGAGATTTTCTAAGATAAAACTTAGAACCTCGTCAATGCACTCCTTGCAGGAATTCTCAGGACGAGAATCAATTGAAACACATACTCTTCCTCTCACGGACTTCATACATTCAACATGAAATCAAGAGCATATACACACATAGCATTGAAACAAATGCATAACAGATAATATAAGAAAACTGTAAACATACCATTCAATAGATGTAAAAAATATTCATCACAACACCATGAAATTGGATCAAAGATTTCTTTATATTAATCCAAGTGCATATGTACATGGGTTCTATAGCAACAACTATATGATTATACAAATTCTACAATCCCTATTTTTCTTTTCTCTCTTTCTCTACTGCTCTACAACTTACAATGAGAATAATTGTTCTTTTTAATACAATACATGCGAGGGAGCTTTCTAGCGTTTTCCCTCCTACACTCTAAGCTATCTAATCAAAATTAAAGGCTACAACTACTTTACATTTATTACAATAAATTTATACAGTCGACAGATGAGAGCTACGCTCACTATATTCATTACAATCTCCCAAGCATTTAAGAACAATTACATCTCTTCAGATTTTACATTAATATGCTCTTTTTTGAATTTCAAAATATCTTCAAAATGTGCACTGGTACATTCCCAGTTGTCCTCTGCTTTTGCGCTTTCTTTGCTGGCTTGCTTACGATGCTCCTGCATCACAAATATACAACCACGAAATTGCCCAAAAATGGCTTCAAGACTTCGTTCATCAATCTCATGAATGTGCTAGGAACATTAGTTAACCCGAATGGTATTACCAACCATTCAAACACTCCATCTTTCATCTTGAATGCAGTCTTCCATTCGCCACCTTCTTTGATTCGAATATGGTGGTAACAACTCTTCAAATCAATTTTTGAAAAATATTTTGAACCACTCAAACAGTCCATTAGATCATCCATCCTCGTCAGTGGAAATATATACTTGATAGTGATCTTGTTTATATCACGCGAGTCAAAACACATTCACCACTCCCCTGTTTTCTTGGGTGTCAATATTGTTGGTACTGCACAAGGAATTATGATTTCTATAATCATTCCTCTATCAAGCATCTCATGCACATGTCTATTCACCTCTTCACTCTATTCACGAGTCATCCTATAAGGTTCTTTATTAGGTAAACTCAATCCGGGCATTAAATCAATTTGATGCGAAATACTTCTCACCAAAGACAATCCTTTTGGTAGATCATTAGCAATAATCTCCTTAAATTCATCCAAGAACAATTTTATTTCTGTAGATACAAAATTTGGATTTTCTACACCTTTCACTTCTTTCAGAATCAATCCTAAAAAAAATGTTTATTTTCTTTCTTCCTATAAAATTATTTAGCAGAACATAACATGATTCTACTATTACTTGTGTTTATATCAACACACTTTCTTGTTGTTGCTATTGTATACTCCAACATTGGTGTTAATTTATATTCTTTCCCATATTTCTTGAACTCATATGCGTTTTCCTTACCATCATGGTGAACTTGTCGATCAAATAACCATGCTCTTCCCAACAGTTTGTGACATGCATCAATCTCAATAACATCACATAACACTTGCTCCTGAAAACTCCCTATTTGAAAATTCAATAAGAATTACTTAGTCACAGTCACCTGTTGTCCCTTGTTCAACCAAGAAACATGATAAGGGTTCAGATGGTTCAACCTTGTCAAGTTCAGTTTGTTCATGACTTCTGTGGATACCAAATTTTATGTACTTCCTCCATCTATAATCAGGTCACAACATTTTATTTGAACCATACATTTTGTTTTAAAAACTTTCTTTTGTTGTTCTGGTTCCTTTGCCTCTTTTTGTTCAGACTTAAACAACACTCTCTGGAGAAACAAATTCTCACCTTATTCTTTCTGAGGAACAATCACATTTTCTCCAACTACTGAATCTTCGTTGGCCTGTGTGACTTGTGCCCGTGCTTCACTTCTTCTTCCTGAAGTTTTCCTTTCTGGACATTGAGACTTCTTGTGTCCCTCTACACCACAATGATAAAAAGCAATTACATTTCTTCCCTTTCCTCTTATGAATCCTCTACCTCTACTAGCTCCATTTCCTCCTCTGCCACCTTGATCATTGGCATATTCTTCTTCATTTTTTCTTCCTTTAGCAGTCCTTGCTTTACCTCATCGTTTAAAACCTCTTTCTCTACCTCTAGGCCATGTTTTCCTCTCAATCATTTCTTCTACCTTCAGGGCAACTTGATAAGCTTCATCAACAGTGCGAAAATAGTGTGTGCTCATTTCATCTTGAATCAAATACTTCAACTCATTTACATACCTTGGAACTCGTTGGAATTATGGTTCTTTGAGGCATGCTATGAGTGACAACCTAAAGAACTCTTCAGTGTATTCACAAACAAATGTCTCCCTTTATCTGAGGTTCTGGACCTGTCGAAACAAATTATGATAGTAGTCAAAATGAAAAAAATTCTCTTTAATCTCAGTAACCATATTATTCCAAGTTTTGATTTTCTCCAGTTGATTATTCACTCTATCCTTCTACAACATATCCCACCATAGTGTTGCATGGCCTTTCAATTTTGTAACAACAAATACTACCCAATTTGGATCCTGAACATTTTCATACTCAAAATATCTTTCGAGTTCTCCAATCCAATCAATGAGAACATCATCTCTCAAACTACCATCATAAAAAGAAACATCAACCTTTTCACTACCCTTGTTACTTAAATACAAAATCAACCTAGATGTTGGGCTTCTTTCATCACCATCTCGTTCGTCTTCAATTTCTTCTTCCAGCTCTGAGTATACTTCATCATCTCCCTTCCTATGATTTTCCAATTCCTCTATTCTTCGTCTCAGGTCTTCTAGTTCTCGATTTCCTGCACCTCCCCTTCCCACTCCTCTCCTTCGTGGCGACATTCCTCCAAGTTGTAGGTGTCTCACCAACATCCACAGACCTTACACTGGTTTTGTAACCCAACTTGACCTTCAACACTCTTGCCGAGCAACCACCACGAACATGTATTATGTACCCTGTCTCACAAAATCAGATTAGATGCTAATCCCAAAGAAAAACTGGGCTATGATACCAACTAATATAGAAGGATAAATATGTTGGAACAAATAAATAGTTACAGCATGCACCCTGCTATAGAATACACAACGGAAAATAAAAATAGAAATACTTTTTCCAAATAATAAGGAAATCCACTGGAAACTAAAACACCAAAAAACCCATGAATTTCAATACCATTCATTTATTAATTTAATGTAGAGAACAAATTTTCTATATTACATCGAGCCCAGGCTAAAAGACAACCATGAATTGCTACTTGCATGGCTGAAAACCACTACAAAATCGTCCAGAGGGTAATGGTCTACGTGTATGGGATGAGATTTTGTTTCGCCCTTCCTACGTGCTCACCCAACCTGGAATATTTCTATCCAGTACACCTTCTATGATTTCCTTACTTCGTGGTTCACCAACCCCTTCAAAATTGTGCTCCAGCTCTTTTTAAAACTCCTCCTCGGCTCTGAAACGATTTTCCTTCCCTCCAAGAACAAGTTGTTACCCAAACCGTCTCTCTGTCTTCCGTACCGCTTCAACTTCCTTTCGGCATCGGTTCATGCTTTGTCCTTTAGCTGCAAGTTCTTTTACCTAATGGTAGCTGCGACTCATCATGAATGCATACTAACGTGAAAAACTAAGATGTGTGCAGCCACAATATTGAAAATGAAGAAATATCGAGAGAATTGTAAAATTTCACTATATGCGAGAGTTTCAGCATGAGTTTCAGCACGAGTTTCAACATGGCACTTGTAAAATTTCTCTATATGTGGCAGTTTCAACACGAGTTTCATCATCTGTTTCAACACGCATTTCAACACGAGTTTCATCATCTGTTTCAACACGCATTTCAACACGAGTTTCAACATGACACTTGTAAAATTTCACTATACGTGGGAGTTTCAACACGAGTTTCAGACGAGTTTCAACATGTGTTTCAACACGATTTTCAGCATGAGTTTCAACATAGCAATAGTAGTTGCATGAGTAATCAACAGTTCAAATTTACAACAAACTGACTAAACAAAATGGACCACTAACACAATCCTTATTCGAATTATTTCCTATTTGCAGAATGTAAATATTTTTGGGTGATGTGGATTTCTCGAGCCCAAGGATGCTCCTGCATCACCTTCCCTTTGTTTCCTTATCTTTTGGGTTTTTGGGCCACATTGACCCAAGAAGGGCTTGTACCTCATTTCATGGGAAGAAAGGGATAAAGGCCCATAGGATTGTAGATGGAAAAATATAAAATCCAATCATAAAACTTCCAGATGTTTGCAAAGGGATCCCGAGAACAATGAAATATTTCTCACAAAAAATTGAGGGACCTGTAAAATAAATAACTAATTGAACATGTCAACCAAGGTCGAGCATGTGTGGGAAATATTTTCCATTCTTAGGTAGAAGTACCACATATAATATTCAACTTGGGGAAGCATGGTCAAGTGTGACCAAGGTAGAGTTAATGTGGGAAATGTTTTTCATGCTTATGTAGAAGTCCCATTTTAGCATTAACTTGGAAACACTCTAACAAATCAAAGGCAAAAAGGGTTTGGAAAAATCATGCATTGTGGGAGAAAGGAAACACACCCTCTACAAAGGCACCCATAAATGAGACAATATGAGCCCTTGTATCTCAAGAAACCCCATGCCCAAAATTATTACAACCCATCCACGTCATACTCTTCACATGACTTAGAGAGGGTTCACCTTGGAAACACTCCTCGACTTGGGGAATGATTCACCCAATAGGTCACCATGGCAACCCTCCCATACCTAAATTGGGAAAGTTGCATAAGCTCTTTGAGCATTTGTTTATTTTGAGAGGGAGGATTTGATGCCCATGTTTGTGTGGTTATTTTATTATGTATGGCTTACTTAACATGATGCTTCTAACCCGTGAGCCCTCGAAGGGAGAATTTGCTTGTCTTTGTAGGGTCTTGGCAGGTGGAAAGCTATTTCATGAAGGCACAAGGTCACTTGGACCTTCATTTGGGGCACGAAGCCCGCAGGATGGATGGTTCACCCCCTCTCCTAGGGACACATGGATGACAAATGTTTCCTTTGGAGGCACGAGAGGACACCCGGAAGAAGTAGAGTTGGTCCCCTATTTCCCAATTTTGACCTTAGAGGCTCAAAACGCCACTTTTTAGGGCATGATGTGACACTTGGGTGCTAGGGTTTGGTGATGGTTAGATGATTTTATGGTGGCATGATGTTTCTCCTGTTGGAATTTTAAATTTTCTAGTTACACAATTACAATTACTTAATCCAATAGCAATTGTAGTAGGATCATTGGAAGATAGACAATCACATATACAATGGAACAAAAAGATTATCCTAGGAAACCCTCGTGGGGGAAAAAACCCAGCAACCAAAATCCTCAATATATATTCCTTCAACCAGTACAATGATGCGATATATCTCTCCAAGAAAGACCAAGACCAAAACACCAAAAGAACTAGTCTCCAAGACTTGTGTGCTAGACCTTCTTATGTGCTCCAAGATGAGCAAGAGAAGTGTGTGAGTGTGTGTCCAAATGGGAGGAACCTATCTTCTGTTTATACACAACAATGTCTCTTGAAGAAACATGAATCTTGACCTAACTAACCCATAAAACAGGGCCGACTAGCCACAATGGGGATTTTTACAATTATAAGTAAAATACCAATAATATAATAATAATAATCTTTTAAAGGTTTTACTAAAACAAATTTACAAGAATGTATTCTGAAGTTACACCAAAAATATTAACACTCCCTCTTAATTAGGAAGGTATTCTTTCCAGACATAGACTCCAAGTTTGATACCACATTAGATCACATCCATTGATTGTTGAACATGTGAATCTATACATCCTCGGATATCCATAATAAACATGAATTCACCCCATGCAACCAAGGTCTGTGGGTAGCTATCAATAACTACAACATGTCCCCAAGACATCCACTCCCTGTGGTGCATCAATACCTAATCATGTGCACACATGTCTCAGTGCCAACCCTTTTTCATGCTGGATGAGACCCACCAGACTTTGTGCCAACCTTTTTTCATGCTAGATGAGACTCTTAGGAACGTGGTTGGTCTTCAACCCAAAATTGGAGTTTCTCCATTCTTGATTCACCTTCCTTATGTCCTCATCATGAATTTCATGGGATGCATTTTCACTTTCAGGTGTCTTCTCTGTTACGAAATTTTTCAATACTTCCATGATATCCTCTTTTAAACCATCCATCTTTTCCTCCAACTTAGCTTCCATCTCTTGTAGTTCATCTTTGTTACTATCTTATTTTGTAAATCATTTATGTCCCTACGCATTTCTTCACCTTCATCAAGAGTCCAAGTAGGATTGCCTGGAGGCTTATTTGGTATAGAAGTTCCCTTTTTGGGTGACATGTTGGCCAAGTATCACTTTTGAACCTTGATTTTGAGGCGGTTCTACTAGAAAATATTTCTTCTATTGTATCTCCCAAGTTTCGGCCCTTCTGGGTATGAAAATTTATTTTATGTAGTTCTCTGATATTTCTTCTCTGCAATGCCATAGGTCTGATCAAAATTGGATGTGCCAAATGGCATTTACAGTAACTTCCCCACAACTTGCTGATGTTTGGCCTTTTCAGGATATCTTACTTGTATAGCGTGCCCTGCACAAAATAATTGATATAAAATTTTGAAACTAGTACCAAAAATACTACAGAATGTCTACGATCCAATGAAACTAGTCCCACTCAATTTGGATACTCTAGGAAGAAGTTATGATCATTTTACCTAGAACACCTTCTTGAGACTAGTCAATAGGACTAGTCAGATACCCTATATTACACAGGGTGTATCTACAATTTTAAGATGACCCAGAAGATGAAATTTTTACCACAGATACCTTACTAATTTCTATGAATAGCCTCCAGATTTCAGGGTCTGAAACGTTACAAAAAAAAAATTATAGCGAAAATTCCGCAATGACTCAGTTCATGATGATTCCATAACCTTATCTTGTACAGGCTGTATCTCCGAAAGTGTAAGGCCTCAAGATTTGAAATTTGAACCCAACGTACCTTGGTCTGTCTACTAAATATCCTCCAATAGGTTCCTTTTGAAATGTTGTAGAAAAAATTTTATAGCGAAAAATCCAAGGTGTCTCAAATGTAGCAGTGAAACCCCAAGGCCTTGAGCTCTGATACCATATTGTAAGAACCAAATACCAATATAGAATAGAAAAACCTCAGAAAAAGTATTCAACGCCTTGAAAAAGAGATAATTTCAGATAATAAGACTCTTCAAGGGGGAAACCTCCTTTTACCCCACTTAAATTCTCAAGTACAAGATGATTCAAAATGAAAATGTCTCCTTGGTATATATAGGAGACTAGGAGGTATAATTACAACTAATGGCCTAAAGCCGACATAAATAAAATAACATTACTAATATAATATGCCCCAATTAAGGGGTAATGAGCCAATATTAGGGCTTAACAGTCCTGGTAGAAGAACTAGTTGTCTTTTTTGTAAATCTATGGACCATGAAGTTTTAGACTGCCCTAGAATGATTGCTAAACTAGAAAAAATGAACATGACACAAGAATACCATGATAAAGGTCAAGCAACTAAGACCATGGCAGAACCCCAGAAAAAATCAGAGACTGTATTGCTGCAAATGAAAGAAACCCTGAATGACCAATGACACATCAACTTATCAGAGATCTTCAAAGAAAAAGAGTGAATAGAAGAAAGAATAGGGGACTTCGACATTGACTGTGTTCTGGATGAAGAAACATGGGTGAATATTATGACAGAAAGGACTTGGGAAAATTTATGAAAGCCTGCTATGATTCCTTCATATAGAGGAATAGGATTATTTAGAGGGAAGTTGATAAACCTATGTGGAAAGATCACCCAGATATCTATGAGTACCCATGGAACTTCGATAGAGGAAGAATTTGAAGTTGTTAAATTTATTGAGAATAACACCCCATTTTCTATATTACTAGGAAAAACTTGGATTGAAAGGGATCATGCCAGAAAGAAAGAAGAAGAAGTCTTAGAGAAGAAGAAGCAAGAATTGAAATTTTTCATGACTAGGAGGATCACACACTTGATTGAAGAACATGAGAACATATCGAAGCTATTTAACACCAGAGACTTGGATGTCGAATTTGGAAGAACACAAGAAGACCCACAAAAGACTGAAGTACCTACCCCAGATAAAGAAGAAGTATTGCCCTTGAATCCTAGGAAGGAATTTCAACAATGCGAAGTTACTATGCCAAAAGAAGATAAGAATCAAAATGGAAAGAGGAATACTGAGATGGAGCTCACTGGGAGAAAGGCTAGAAATCTCAGTAAGAAGAGATCCGAGATCGAAAAATTATAGAAGGTTCCAGAGGGAAAATTTGCAAAACTGGAACTTCGTCGGGATATCAGAATAACGTCACATGGCACTTCGCCATGGCAAAGAAATATAGTTGTTGGGAACAGTATAGCCATTAGAACGACACCCCAAATGGGTAGAATGACATTTATGGTCAGACAACTCGCCATCAAACCATTGGGACCGCGTCGTAACAGACATAACTACAGTAATGAAGGCTTCTCGCCCGTTGGGGAGATCTTTTGCCTAGTTATCTATTTATTCCATCGAGCCTTTCACTGAGAAATTTTTTTCCAACCATGATTATATAAGCCCACAGATTAGTTGATTTTGCACAGTGATCATCGCACTATCACCATCCATCCCGTTGCATTGAGTAGTTACTCTTCAAACCTGAGATATTCAACCACGAGCATGTATGTCTGAAGAACTTAGCACAGTCGAAGATTCCGTGACAGAGGTACTCATTCACCTCATGAATGAAAGAGTAATGTATGAAAGAGTAATGTCTGTGGGTGTACAAGCATCATGGATGAGAGGAGTGAAAGCCTCTCCATCAACTGCTCACGGATCCGGACCATCCTGACCATTAGTGGAAAAGAGAACCAAGTACAGAGATGACCTAGCAAATGAAAAGATGATCCTGACCATATTGCCCAACTACATCCCGCCCTTGGCCGGAACGGTGAGTCGTGACAGTGTACCGAGAGATTTTGAGTACACCATGGTTACTGCGTACCTCCCGAAGGGGATATGTGAATTTCAAGCACAACAGGACAAGATCGCCACGTTGAAGTTCAGTGAATTCAAATTAGGAGACCGCAAGAACCATAACATGCTCGCCCTATATAAATACTTGACCAGGATGAAGGGTAAGAACTTGAAAATAATCCCCCAGTTGTGGACGATGAACCTCGCGCAGTCCACCCTGCTGAATGTAATGAAAATCCCACACTTTGGAAGGCACCGGGAAGTTAACGCCTATGTCAAGATCCTACTTTCAAGTTACCATGGCGGCTAATTATGGATAGATCGTCGTATCAAAGTCGATTCGATGTCGATCCATAGGATCACCAGACTAAGTATGCAAGGACCCGATCCGCAAGACTTCTATCTAGGAAAATCCACAAATCGCGCACAAGCACATAAGATCAAGGATACATACGGTGATGTTGAGAAGGGGACGCGAGGCTATAAGGTAGCTTCCATCTAGAATGGTGCAGTGTGCCTAGCATGTCAATTAATTGCAGGAAAGATATTAAGGAAGAACAAACCCATGCAGGTCACAGGCTTTGTCGTTGACCTTGTAGGGAAATGCGTGGAAGTCCTACAGATGAACTAGGCGAAGTACCTAGTTAATCAGTTGGAATTGGACTACTGTGAAGCACATGATCAGGGCTACGATTTTCACTTTAGCTGGCTCCTTATCCTCATCGCGTTTGTTTCTTGGGAGATGCCGGAAGGTGCGACCTTCCTAGATATTGAACCATTTGAGCCGCTTGCGGTGAAGTTAACCACACTTTGGTACTCGAGCGATATGGGAAAACAGTGGCAGTCGAACGTATTATTCCACACATATTATCTCCAGTTGAAGAGAGCCATCGAAGCTAAACCTCGCATGATGTCGAACATCCTACAGAGGTTTCGACCCCTCATGAAGTTCTTCATAGATCGACACTTCATCTATATTACTACGCGGGCAGATGAACATAAGGAGAAACTTCAATCGTACTACAAGCTCATGGAAGAGGACCATGAGGAGATCATTAAGGAATAGTCGTCACTGCAGTTGAACAACGCTTAGAGGGACCTGTCAACAAAGTATTCATCCAAGAGTTCGTTGAACAGGAGGTCATGGCACAACAACAAGTCGAAGCATCTCGAGCCAAGCTCGAGGATTTTGAAGCAAAGCTACCCAGATCAGAGTGACTTGGGATGAGTCACAGGTGAGTGTTGGGGGCCTGTTGGCCCTTGACCAAGTTTTGTGGATTCTTGTTCATGTTTGAACTATTTTTGGGACTTCGACAAGCTATCGAAGGTGGAGTGCAAGATGAAGTGGAGATCATGGGATCTCGACCCCTTTTTAGGGATTTTTGGGTTTTGGGCTTATGTAACGGGTATGGGAATTTTGGCCCATGGGTTTACCCATGTTTAGGCCTGAAGAGTGCATAGATCTCATGTCCTCTACAAAGCTAATCTTGAGGCTCTGTGCATGTAAGAAAATTGAAAGAAGTTATTAAAGAAGACAAAGAGTTGGTGGACATAACCCCAGGGTGAGGGTGAACCGCATACATGTTATGTTTCTATGCTTTGTGCGATGTATTGATGTGTTTACTTTCTTAGTGCATCGATATAGATGAATGAATGATAGATCTATTGATGCTATGTGCTTAATAATATGTATGAGTGCTAGATCTGGCCTATGTGGATGTGCTTAGTGCTTGATTATAGTATATCTGGTAGAATATTGCGATGCTCTGTAATTAAGGTTTTATCTGTGAAGTAGATACTCGTTTAATACTCATGAAATATAACTGTGAAGTGCTCTATTAAGGTGTTACAATCACAGATCTGTGTCTCAGCTAAGGTTGCAGACACTGGAGTCCTGCAACCACCCCTGCCTCTACCTTGGGTGAGACTTCATCTACTTCACAGGGGTTTTCGAAAGGGCCAGTAGTTAGGGTTTTGTTGGTGCGTTGTTGTAGAGTTGAACCTCAGGTGTGCCCCTGTGCCAACACATTCCTTAATATTTCATCTCAAATTCTGAAACCAATTTTCTCTTACATTCTGTGATGAGATTTTCTACACATGTTAGAAAAAGGTCAGCTACATACAACAATAGAACCATTGGTTCATCATTCTCAAACTTAAATTAAAGGTTAGGATCTGCACTACTCTTGGTAAAACCCAATCTCATCATAAAATCGCCAATCCTACCATACCATGCTCTGGGTGCCTGCTTCAATCCATATAAATCCTTCTTTAATCTGGACACATGAGTCTTCCTATCATGTGTCTCGAATCCAAGTGGTTGCTCCACATAAAATTCCTATTTTATTTCACCATTTAAGAAGGTTGTCTTTACATCCATTTGGTGCACCTTCCATTTCATCATAGCGGCCAATGAAAGTATAGTCTCAATTGAGGTATATATTTCTATAGGAGCAAAAGTTTCTTCATAGTCAATCCATTCCTTTTGAGAGAAACCTTGGGCCACAAATATTTCCTTATATTTTTTAATACTTCCATCAGCTGCTTGTTTCATCTTGTAGATCCATTTTAAACTCACCACAGATTTTTCCCTTGGTCTAGGAACCACATACCAAACATCATTCTGCATAATGGAATCATATTCCTCTGCCATGACATCTTTCCATACTTGATTTTTTGCAGCCTCTTCATAACTGGAAGGTTCTGCATCCATTATGTCACAGAAGCATGCCATGTAGCTGGAATACAACTTCACCTTCTTACCTTCCCTTAAATATTTCTCTGGGGAACCAATTATTTCTTCATCTTTGATACGCTCTTGTTCTCAAACTGGTCTTCTCTTGCGAAAAGGTATCTTGGTTGGTTTCTGAGGTTCTACCATGTCATGATCCTTTGGAATGACTTCCTCTGGTTCAATTGCCTCTGGAACTTTAGGAACTTCATTCTCTTCTTCATGTGCGTCTTCTGCATGGATTTGTTTGGATTTATTGAAAGTTGCATTCTCATCGAAGGTTATATCTTGACCGATCTCTACTTTTCGGTGACCAGGAATGTATATCATGTAAGACTTTGATGTATCACTGTAACCAAAAAATATTCCCTTCCATCCGAAAGGGTCCAACTTTGTCCTCTTTTCCTTAGGGACGTGAACAAATACAGGGAAACCAAATATTATGAAATGCCTGACTTATGGCTTCTCTCCTGAAAACATTTCCTTGGGTATCTTGTTTTCAAGCACCTTGTGTGGACTTTTATTCTACACGTACACTGTCATCTTCGTTGCATCTTCCAACACATGCATAGCAATATCTTGATCATGGATCACGACCTTTAATAATTCCATGATTGTTCGGTTCTTCCTTTTAGCTATTCCATTCTGGTGAGGGTTATAAGGAGTATAATTATCCCTCTTAATCCCAACTTCCTTGCAATACTCTTTGAATTATTCTGAAGTGAATTCACCTCCATTGTATGATCACAAGGTTTTTATCTTCCACTCTGTCAAGTTTTCTACTAGAGCCTTGAACTTTTTGAATTTTCCAAAAACTTCATTCTTTTATTTTAACAAATAAATCCAATTTTTACGTGAGTAATCATCAATGAAATATACATAATATACATACCCACTTAGTGAAGACGTCGACATCGGTCCACATAAGTATGAATGCACAAAGTCCAAAACTCCTTTGGATCTCCTATCACTATTGGGAAAGGAGTGCTTCATGTTCTTGCCTTGTGCACATCCTTTTCACACACCATCTGGTTCTGCTTGGATTTATGGAAGACATGTCACCATTTTTCTCACAAACAGAAGAGCTTTGTAGTATAGATGAGAAAATATACTATGCCATATTTCACTGGGATTCACAATATCATGAACCATTGTGGATTATGAATGTACTTTTAATTTGTAGAGTCCTCCTTCTTCAACTCCAATCACTACTACATCATCAAGGGTCTTCCTTCTTGAACATAGATAAATTCCCTCATCTTCATTGGATTGCCTGAGTTTAAAAGCTTCTCCAACAACTTTGATTGGATATTGATAGTCATCACCCAATTTCACCTTGTGAGGTGAATATTTATGAATAAGTTTAGATAAGGAGTCTTCATAGCCTTTCATGTGCTTGGAAGCACCATTGTCTATCAACCTAGTGTCACTTCCATGAGTAACAATACCTATGAGGGATGAGATAAGAACAAAATCTTCATCACTCGATTCATCTTTCTTTGCAACCTTCTTGGGAGGCTCATCTTCTTCAGTTGTGTGAGCTTGATGCCTCTTACTTCCTTTCTTATTCTTAATTTCCATAATGAGGGGGAAATCCCTAACAAAGTGTCCCAATTCTTGACAACAATAACATCTGGTCTTTGAGTTGTCTCTTTGACCCATATTAAACTTCTTAGGTAAATAATGCTCCTTCTTGTTCTTTCCTTTCTTGGTCTGGGAGGCTAGGGCTTGATCTTCATGTGCCATCTTTTCTTCTCTTGCAATTGTCCTAACTTCTTCCTGATTACAATCTTCCCAAATCCTACTGAACTTGGGAAGATTCTTTCTTGAACAAATTCCTTGGATGAATGCATCCCATGACCTTGGGAGGACATTCAAGGTAGTCACCACCATCTCTTGTCCTTCTACTAAGTCACCAATGGATTCTATCTTCTCCTTGATTTGATTCACTCTTGAGAAGTAAGAGTGAATGGTTTCTAAGTTCTAGATTTTCACATTCTTAAACTAAGATCTCAGAGTCATTCTTTGATTTATGTTTCTTCCCTCAAACAGACGAGTTAAGGTGTCCATAATTTTCTTTGGAGAAGATAATGATGATATATGATGGATAAGGTGTTCCTTAATGGAGTCTACAATAATCATTTTTTCTCTCACCATGTCCTTCTTATATTTTTCCTTAGCTTCATCTCCTTGAGATTCTTGAACCTCTTCTAAAATGAACTTATCCAGTTCATGTTCTTCAAGAAGGAGGGTTACTTTGTACTTCCAGGGCCATGGAATTACCAACTCCATATATCTTCTCATAAATCTTTGTTCCAATAGTCATCCTGCCTTCTAATGGTCTTGGTTTGTTCGAAAAATTTCTCTAGACTGGAAACAACTCCCTTTTAGGCTTCTAGATCTACAATTGGCTTCTATTTAGACCTACTCTGATACCATGTTGGAATTTTAAATTCTCTAGTTACACAATTACAATTACTTAATCTAATAGAAACTGTAGTAGGATCACTGAAAGATAGACAATCAAAGATACAATAGAACACAAATATTATCTTCGGAAACCCTCGTGGGGGAGAAAATCCAACAACCAAAATCCTCAATATAGATTACTTCAACCAGTACAATGATGCACTATAGCTATCCAAGAAAGACCAAGACCAAAACACCAAAAGAACCAGTCTCCAAGGCTTGTGCACTAGACCTTCTTATGCGCTCCAAGTTGCACAAGAGAAGCGTGTGAGTGTGTGCCCAAATGAGAGGAACCTGTCCTCTATTTATACACAACAATGTCTCTTGAAGAGACATGAATCTTAACCTAACTAACCCATAAAACAAGGATGACTATACACAATGGGGGTTTTTTACAATTATAAGTAAAATGCAAATAATACAATAATAATAATCTTTTAAAGGTTTGACTAAAAAAAAATATACAAGAATATATTTCGTAGTTACACCAAAAATATTAATAGCTCCTTGGAGGAATACCCTAGCGCATGGATACTAGGCATTGGGAGGCCCAACAAATTCCTCAATTGGCTCAACGCCATGCCTTTTGAGCCAATATGTCACCCCTAGAGGGAATGATGTCACCTTTTAGGCTTGTGTCTTTTGTAAATTTGTATTTTAACTTGTAATGGGGAAAATTATGAGGTCAGACTTCCTAATTAGTATTTTGCCCTTAGTTAAGTGGACAAATTGGTTAGTGATACCTTGTATAAATAAAGGTCATGGCATTTCATTTTATCATAACATAACACTTGATAATTACATATGTTTTGGCTGAAATTTTCGCCCCTCTTGGGAAAATCACATATTTCTTTCTATCTCTTTCTATTTGGATGCTAGTACTTGTCTCTTTTGGAAGAAGTGGTGCGCTATCTCTCTTGTATGCTTCTCTTTGCTTTGTGATGGAAGATACTTGGTAAAATAGGGTTTTGTCTCGCTATCTAGTGGAAGTGGTAAGGAATTTTCTGCATATCACTAGTATTTATTCTTGTTTCATGGTTGTTAATGTTCAAAACCCTTGGAGTAGTATAAATACATACACCCTCCACCAAGGTCCATTATTTCTTTTGGAGAAGCTACTTAACAAGGTTTTCAGGAGGAGTAAAAGGGCTTACACCCTCCTAGATTTACCTTGCTAGTTTGTTTTCCCTAGGGAGTAAAAAGGATTACACCCCTAGGGAGGTAACACAAATATCTCTTACAAAAAGAGACTCCATAACCCAATTCATAAAGGCAATATTTTAATTTTCATTGGAGAAATAAAATCATTGCATTGGTAAACGTGAATTTTGGAGATAATGCATTTGTTCAAGCTGGAATCAATTTTACATGCTATAAGCTTGCTTGAGCCAATATGGAATCTAGCTTAGCCAATTGATTCTTATTTCTGTTATGATTTAAATCTACAGCCATTAGGGTTGCAAAAAACCTCTCTTTAATCATCCTTGATACTTTTTCTACCGCTGAAAATTACAAGTAAATAGTGCTAATTATTCTTCTTGTCAAGGGATTTCATTCAAGTACTTTTATTTTGAATTTCGGTGGCTAGAAATTGTTGTTGTAAAAAAAAAATTCTACAGCCACAAGGATTCCCTAATGTATTGCTGATAACACCATTTTGTATCCCTACTTTACCATCAAAACTTGTGTCTAAGTATCGGGATATTTCCTACATGTTTAGTGCTTGATTGCCCAATAATTATTTGGTGTTTAGCATGGTTAATTTTGCATCTATTGACATATTATATTTCTGATATATATCTCTTTTCTGCTGAAATTTTTGGACAAAAAGGTTTCTTTATTGTTCCCCTTTGATAAAAGGCTTGTATATCTATCTTGTGTCTTGTTCAAGGCAAGTTTAATATTGTCTTGCAGGTACTCAATACTTTGGAAACCATCCTTCATAAAAAATACTCTCTTCCAATCCTTTTCCTCACCTACAACCTTGACCTATAGGGGACTCATTGACCATTATACCACTTTTCATATCAATCACCCTATGGTCACTGAGATCCCCCCTTGTGGTGATTTATCATCACTAAAGTGAGGGGAGTGTCTATCTAAAGTGACAGTGGGTAAGTACTCCCATATGTTTTCACACTCTTGTGGTTTGGGTTGGGCTTTTCCCAACCTACAATTTGTTCGATAACATGCCCAAACATGTAAAGGCTATGATCAAAAGGGACACATTGAGGATAATTGTTGGAAATTACACCCTGCGAAGCACGCCAAATATTTTGAGAAAAATAAGAAGAAATCATTAATATGAATGGATGTTGAGGAACAAGTGGATAGCATGTCAGAACCAGAAGGGGATATTAACTGCAATAATCTCCATAAAGAGGTTCCATTACTTGGTTGCAATCACAAGGAGGAGAAGGCAATGACTAAACTTTTCTGCATTAAAATCCACATGAAGCAAAGCAAGGTGGATTGCTTGTTCGATCCTGGTTCACAATCCAACTTGATATCTGCACAATTTGTTGAGAAGCTTGTGTTGGAGAATCAAGTCATCTGCATCCATACCCCTTGGGATAGGTAAAGCAATACGTGGAATAAAAAATGAGGAAACAATGCATATTCAAGTTTTCCATCAATCAAAACTTTTTTGTTGAAGTAGTTGGAGATGTGGTTCCTCTACACATATGTGGAGTCATCCTGGGAAGTCCATATTTGTACGTGGGGGATGCCATTTTTAGAAGGAAAACGAACCAATATAGGCTAGTTAATGATGGAAAACTTATGCCATAAATTCACACCAAGAAAAAGCTAAGCTCTCCCTGATCAGTGCTCATCAGGCATGAAGAATCATGGGAAATACAAAGAAGTTTGTCTTGTTGTTCCCAAGGGAAGGAAAGAAGCAAGGAGAAGGAAACAAATTGGAGATGAAGGCATCCTTGGAAGGATGTACTAGCGAGTAGCGTCAACAAATAAAATAAATGATTGAAGCCTACATGAAATTTTTTCAAGAGCCTCATGGATTACCACCCAAAAGAGAGTTTGAACATGAGATTTAGTTGTTGTCGGAGTCACCATTGCCTAAAATTGGGATGTATTGGCATTCCATCATTGAAGAAGATGAAGTAAAGAAACAATTGCAATATTTTTTGGATCAGGGAGTCATCAGAACCAATACATCACCATGTGGTTCAACCATCATCATGGTTGATCTGGAAAATCCTTAGATACTACTTGTCTCTTTACATGTATACATGCAACATCTAACTTGATTCAAAATTAATTTATTGATCGTATTGGGGTGGTTTGTAGAATTCTAATGATGTGAATTTTACCCAAAAACTCATAAATTGAAGATTATCTTTGCTTAATGATGATATGGCACAATAGAAAATAAAAGAACTCAAATTACATACTTTTGTTTCATCTTTAAGTTCCCTTTAATCCAATGAAAACTTCTTTCTCCATCTCAAAATACTAAAATCACATGTAAAATGACTCTTATATGCCAATTTAATGGATTCCCTTAAATTCCATTACTCAAAACAAGAAAATAAATTCACCATTGAAATCCTTGCGGAATTCTGAGAATTTTGACTATAAAGTCGAACTATTTTCAAATTGGCTCAATTTCGCCCTCTTTGGCACACAAAACAGTGCATTAAATGCTCATTAATGTAAAATTAATATAAGACTGTTACTAATGATCTCATATCAAAAAATAGACCTCAAATTCATGGTCCTTGCAAAAAATCATGAAAAATGAGTATAAGCAGGCCTAGGTGTTGTCATTATACATGATGGCATGCTTTACGAGACAACCATACTTGATCTCTTATTAGCACGTACTTTCATGAAGTACGTACAACCTCGGGATTCATGCCATGTCTGTACTTCCTTAGGATTCACACCCTGTCTCGAGATCAATGCATTGGGATGCATGCAAAGTGCTGGGATTCGTGCCCGTTAAATAGGTTGCGGACCTCTCAAACCTCCATGCAAAAAATATGGCAACTTAATTATATTTTTGGAGGGAATCCTGTAACAAACGGGTGGTTGGTGTATTGGTTAGAACCGGGGCTAAATATGGTAGAAGTCGAGGGTTCTATTCCACGCGATCCTCTCATGCGTTAGCATTTTCATTGGTGTTTATAATATATATGGAATGTTGTTTTAATATATGGTTTTTATAACCATATATATATATATATATATATATATATATATATATATATATATATATATATATATATATATATATATATATATATATATATGATGTTTGGTACATTCTATTAATTCCCCCATATATTGGTGTGGTCGTATGATAATACAATAACCAAAGGCTACGGGTCAAGGGCTTAGGCCCTCGACCCTTTTTCCGCCCAAAAAAACCTTAATGTAAATTAAAATATAATCTGCGACATATAGTGTTAAAAAACAATGTGGTGGCATGATGGTAATGAGGGTGGTGTTAGGCCTTTGGGAGGTTATGGATATTGTGGGTTCAACCCCCATCAACTCCATAATTTTTACACACATTAACCAATATTGGCCAATGAGGGGTTGCCACGTGGTGACCTCTCATTGGTTCCAACATGCCACGTGCCATAACATGACTATACCACTTGTCAACCTATTATTCATCCACTTGGAGATACAATCTGCCCAGTCAACTACCAATAACCATGTGTCATGTGCCACCCTTGCAATGGTGACAAGTGTCACCTCTTTTTTTTCCTTTTTCCCTTCGACTTTTCCTATTTGACCCGAACTTTGACCACTTATAACTTTTGCATACAAACTTCGTTTGACTTTTCGTTTGTGTCGTTGGAAACTTGACAATGAGCTCTAAGCAATGATGTTTTTTTTGGGACAATTTGAGATGGTCAATTTTTTAGCATTTATGGATCCCCTGGGACCTCTATGAGTGTTCCTTAGATACTCCTGGATCACACCTTTCCACTGAATAACTTTTGGACCTCCAAATTATAGATATTCAACAACTTAGTTATAATAATTCACTCTTCCATCTTGATGACTCTTTTGGAATTTAGTCTTCATCTTGGGTTGTCAATCTTAGGTACTAGATCAGTGCATTTTTTCTTGTTTCTCTGGAATATAGCTCTGACTCTGGCCTTTGAAACTGTCGTTAATAGCTCTGGTTCTGACTCATAGATTCATTGGCGACAAAAGTCTTGTTCACGGTATCTCTGCAATACCTATATTTGTATTTCAACATCCACTCCCATCTCCTTTTTCTGAAGATAGTCCATCTCGACCAATATGAAACCAAGTCGAATGTTGATCTATGCCTTGCCCATTTGGACTCGATGTTCTTGTACTGCTTGATGTATCTATATGAGTCCCTAAATGAATACTCTATCCATTGTCACTCCTGCCTTGAAGAACAATTCTTCTTGTACTGTTATCATTTGTACTTGATTTCTTCTATTCAAGGTATATGTTGAGGAAAAGGTATAGAACACCTTACTCAATCATTTTCGGATCTTGCCTAGGTAAGATAAGATAATTGGGAATGCCACCCGAGATTTATAGCCTAAAAAACATTCACTCAATCCGCAAGTATTAATTACAAGGATTAAGGCTGGTTTTATGATTTGTATATGTTGCAATGTAAAATAAAATTTATACAAAGCTACTGGAATGTATATAGATTTTACCATAAAGTAAACATGGAGACCAGAAAGAGAAAAGAGGAACCAAGTCATAAAAACACATGTATGAAACAGAACAATAATCTGATTCTATTTCATTCTGAGATATCAAAAGTGTATTTCTCTTTACAAACCCCTGCGAGGGTATCGACCAAATTCATATTTAGAGATCTTCGATGGGAACCATACAAAAAGACACAATAAAATAAAATTGAAATCAATGATCTGGATCAGCTTGCCACAAACTACTGTCGTTTTGACTCTGCAATATATTCTTTATCAGCCATGAAAATTAATTCACAAACAAACAAGAATACACAAACTATCAAGGATGAATCAACATCTCTAAAACAAGAGAATAAAAAGTAAGATTCAGTCTTGAACCTTGTTTCCTACAATAAGACCTTGTTGTCAACAAGAGGATTAAGCTTTCAAGTAAACTCATAAATGAATGAAAACTAAACTTATCTCGTTTAACTAAAGAGAAAACCTTAGTCTTGTCTATCTCCTTTTATTCTCCCCTTGTCTCTTCATCCAATTAAGATTTTATTCTTTCCCAATCAGTTGAAGTAGTTCAACTACTTTCTTTAGTTAAGTCAAATTAACTTAAAAAATTAGTTTAGGAGAAATAAATAATAATAATATATAAATAAGGGTCTTAATTAGTAATAGCTAAATATATGGGACACCTTGTGACTCCCATCTTTTCTTCTTGTTAACCATCAAATACAAAGTAAAAAAAAAAAAATCATTTAGACCATATAACATCCTTGTAGCTCCTATGGATATCATTTAAACTGAATATTAAATATCAACAATATTAAAACAAATCCCTATATATAACCATAATTTTAATCAAACCAAAATTCCTCATCGTGTTTCATTCTGGTTTGTAGACTTCATTCGAGCATCATATAATTTATACACAGGTTCTTTTTGTAATTACAATAAAACATGGAAAGTTTATATTATAACAATAATTCGCAACATTGTTATCGACCTCATAAACTTCATATGGACAGATTATAACTTCAAGAAAATAAGTGAGTCCAACACTTCCTCCATACAAACAGTGCCTTCATCAAATTCTGGATAAGCAACACCTTCATGATAATGCATAGGGTTCAATGCAACAATGGACAATAGGTGGCAGAAGAAAGCAGGCTGACAACCTGAGGGTTTGGTGAGAAAAGAGCATGAAAAGTTTACTCCCATCAAAATATTCCACATTAATACTCACAGAGTCAGGACTATGGCACAGGCGTATTAGCGACGGAGACCAACAGTCTTGACATACAGGCAGAGTGTCCAAAAAACCCACATGTAAGAGGTAGAGAGAACCCATTTTAGAACAGGGAAGAAAACCCAAAACAAGGAGCCAAAGGAAAAGAAGGCCTGATTGTATCCACAACCACATTCTTTTCATAGAAATATTGCGAACAACTACACCAATAAAATACACCCATGACTCTTTTAATGCCAATGGTCTCAAAACAACCACCATAGGAAACCAAAACTTGAAAATCAACCAACACACAGTCCGAATTCATTATAACAGCTTTGGAAATACACCGACCATGAGAAAACAAGAGCCAACTATTGACTTAAATAGCAGAGTGAATGTTCATGGATGTCAAAGAAAGAAAACCCCATACCTGTGTAAAAGATTGCTTAAGGAGAAAATACCAGCTTGTATACCTCCTCCACGATGGAGCAACACAGAGCAACACCAACCAACATAGAAAAATGCAAGAATGACTAGGGTGGCGAGCTCAAGGTGAGTTTGAGTGACGTTCATTTACTGCACGTCTTTTCTCCCTTCACACTTTCATTCATAGCTAATATGAGTAGGCCCACAATAGAACTCATCACCCTTTAGCATTCAAATCAATTAATGCAACCAACTATACCAAAGTTTCCAAATGTCCCAATTTAACAATGCGCCAACCCTTGCCACTATCCCCATTTCACATATAACAATTTTCTAGGGATACAACCAATATTACAATTAAACCAATGTGCCAACCATTGTAGCAAGCGTCAAAGTGATCACCCAACTACACTATAAAACATATACAATATCAAACATTAAAACTGAAGCGTAATTCCTTCATCCATTACAAACAACATAATCATACTTTGTGAGAGATAATAAAGACAACATTATTCCTTGTTTTAACCACCTTGCCCGCAACATCCTATCATAAGCATTTTAACCATGATTTTGAGGCAAATAAATTGTAGAGTTTGTGTCACAACAAAAACATAGGAAAATGAAATATAAGTGTCGCTTCTTCGTCATAGTCCCATAAGTCATACAAGGGGTCCCACATACTAGTATATTATTAAATATAATTAAATAATAAGGCTTGGAAACCATTTGCAAGCATAGTACCCTACGTTGTGATTTTGAGCATCAACAAACTGGCGACTCCATAGGGAAATATGTTTCCAACAGATTAAGAACTCAAAATATTCAGTTTCGCAGACTAGTGACCATAGATCAAAGAATTATTGACCATAATGATTATGCAACAGGAGGAAAAATATGGCTTAAGGGAAAAAAATGATCTGGGACTTTAGGAATAACTCATGAAAAGTGTTATGTATGAGGGGGTTTTTTCCTGTATGCATAACATTCGATAAGTCACAACAAAAGTGTTTCTTGTTTTAAGGATAAATTTTATGATATGCTCTTTTGAATCTCAGGATGGAGGGAAGAAAGGGATAGCAAAATGTAGGGAAGAAAATCAAATCATCTATCTAACAGCAGTACTGGAAGCGAAAATAAATTTTAGAGATGTCTAAAAGGAGGACATCATGACAACTGTGTAAACATTATTGTTATTGACCAAAAATACTTTCAGAATGGCACTGTTGTGGCAAAACTAGTCCAAAATTTATTTCAGATAACATAAAACCTCAGAAAAATGAAACAACAGAAAATGAAACAACATAATTTGAACAATCAATTGAACAAAGAAAAATAAAACAACGAAACATAAAGATATATACAACATTAATTTCCATATGGAATTTATCATTCAAGATGGTTCCACATAATGTTTTAAGTGGGAACCATTGGTACTATAGGAAAACAATCACTCTTCCAAGTCTTTTAAAAGATAAGAGTTTGTGCCTAGGACAAAAACGATTTTGAGAGGACCTAGCAATAATTTATGAAACTTCGAATGTCTTCCCTTGTCAGCATGGTATGTGTCCCAAAGCAAGAGTTTCTCGTTTACTTTGAATTTGACAGCTTTTGCGCATTTGCTAAAATATCTCTTCACAATTTGTTGTCTTATATTTATGTTTTCCAAGGCAAATATTCTTTGTTCTTCTAAGGCTAATAGTGCATTTATCCTTCAAGGGACATTGGAAGAATTTAATTCTTCGATTGGTAGCATCAATCGTAGGGAAGAAAGTTCTATCTCAGTAGGCAGAATGGTTTCTTGACCATAAACAAGTTGAAAGGGAGTGCAACCTTTGCTTACCTTGGTGGTAGGGCGATTTTCCCAAAGGGCGTAAGTGAGGAGGGTGTGCCACTGACGAGGCTTATCTTCAATGAGCCTCTTTATGATCCTAACCAGATTTTTGTTAGTGGACTTGGCTTTCCCATTTTCTTGAGGGTAATAAGCCGAGGAAGTGAAATGTTTGACCCCCAATTTAGTTAAAAATTGAATCAATTTAGTTGAAATGAAAGCAGGACCATTATCTGTAATAATCTCTAAAGGAATGCCAAATCTGGAGAAGATATTAGTTTCCAAGAAATAAATTACTTTTTCGTCCTGTGAGTGTCTAAGAGGGACAAATTCAGTCCACTTAGTAAAATAATCAGTGGTTGTCAAAATGAAAATCTTCCCTGGGGAATATGGAGGATTAATAGGACCAATAAAGTCTAGGCCCCACTTAGAAAATGGAAAATCTGGGAGAACATGTTGCAAAGGCATAGTAGGAAGGCGCTCTTTCCCAACGAATTTTTGGCACTTGTCACAAGATCTTGCAAACTTATAAGAATATTGAAAAACTGAAGGCCAATAATAACCATTTTTGATGATTTTAAAAGCGGTAGCTTTAGCAAAAAAGTGGCCACCAACGTGCACAATAGAATCTGACGATCCATGAGCTTCCTCTAACAATTTTTGTGCTTCCTCATTATTCACACATCGAAGTAATATACCATTAGAATACCTCCTAAACAAAAATTATCCTAAAATAATATCTCTGGAAGATTCAAGACAAAGCCTTCTCCTTGGATGAGGATCTAAGTCCTCTGGGCATTTATGATATTGCAAGTAATGCACCAGATTTTTATACCAGGGATATTCATCAATAGAAAGGGTTTGTCTCTTAATATAAAACAATGTTGAAAGAAGATTATCCTCGTCGTCAATTTCTTATCTTGCTTCAACATGTTGAGCTAAGTGAAGGGCTAAGTCTCGTCCCTTAATTTTTTTCGAAGTCATGATGGTGAAATCATGCTCCTGGATTTTGGCAAGTCAATGTGCAAGATTCCCCGAAAAATAATTTTGTGAAAGCAAAAACTTGAAAACATGAAAATGGACTTTTACCTGTTGGACACACCTACCACACTTAGAGGGGGGGNTTTCCCAAAACTTCCCTCTTACACAAAAACTCCTTAGTTAACATTCAACATTTGCTCATTACTCATTTTTTTCATTTATAATCAATTATATGTGAATACATATCAACAGCATATATCAGAAACATATCATCAACAAATAATCTCCACAAGGAACACAAAGAACACAAGATATATGTACAATTTTTCTTTTTATTATGGACTTCAATCCAGGGGTTTTTCAGCAACCACTGAATAGAGTACAACTCTACAAGAGCACCATATCTATATTCAAGAATCAACTTATATTCTCAGCACCAACTTAGATTATGCAACAATCCTCAACAGATATCAATCTGTCAACATAAACAAGTGCATCAACCATGCACCAACCTGTGCCAAATAACCTGTAATCAACCTGTACCATAAACAAGTGCATCCAACCATGTACCAAGTATATACAAATCATGTGTAAAATACTCATCAACAATGAATCATCAATATGTACCAAAAACATCAACTATACACCTCATGTATGTGCCAACTCATCAATTGTTTGTCTCAACCATGACTAGTTTTGGATTAGTCAACAAACCCAGCTTGAAATAATCATAACTTTGTACTTGTAATGAATAAATATATGAAACTTATACACAATTTTATTCAGTGTGTTTAATGCAATTCCTCCAAGTGTTACTACTTGGAACCTCTCAGAAAAGGAGTTATAGAAAAAATGGCATACCTTGCTGAATTTTGGCTTATTCTAGAGAGCGACCTTGTAGAGCATGGCCTGCAAAAAATATTCATTGAATTGATCTGAAAATGTTACAAAACATACTAAATCTTGTACCCTAACCAACACATTTGGTCGCACTGAATTTGGATCTGTTATGAAGAAGTTATGATGTTTTTACCTGAAACACGTGTTTTTGACTAGTTTCAAGACTAACCACAAACCCTATTTTCCACGGAGTGTAACTCCCAAAATACAACGACCCACAAGATGAATTTTTTACCACATATACTTGGGTATATTTTCTCAATGGAATAGAAATTTCACAGTCGGAATCATTATAGAAATTTTTTTATAGCAAAAATGGTGAGATGACCTGTAAATAACATACCTTAGAAAGCATCATCAAAAGAATTTATCCTCCCTTCAATTCCGACCCTCTTTTCTTCACCTTCCTTCTGAAATTTGGCTTAGATATCCTTGGTTACCTCATTCACCTATAGATCTTCAATATTCTCAAGTGTTCCACACCAAAAATGCTCAATAAGCTCTCCATCAATACTTCAAAAGATATTCTCACAAGAAGCTCTCCATCAATACTCCAAAAGATATTCTCACAAGAAGCTCTCCATTGATCCACAAAAATGATGATCTACAAGAGACCATTGCTATCTCATTTACACTTTCATCCTCTAGGTCACTTAACCCATTTTTAGGTCACTTAACCCATTTCTAGGTCACTTAACCTATTTTCCTTATTTTAGGGTTAAACACTTTCCATAAATAGAAATTTCTCCAATATTTTATCATTTAAATATTCCTTCTTGATTTTCTCATCTT
>ML855021.1:13165-28546 GCA_009831015.1 Picea engelmannii | reverse complement strand
AAGGAAAGGTTAGTGAGAAAATTAAGCCTTGATTGGATAAATCATCTCCATGGGATTACCACCTCACCTATGTGCCCTCTTTAATTATTTAATTAATTCACTTTAAGGTTGTTTCCTTGGAAAATGTGCCCCCTTTAATTAATTCCACGTAGATGCCACATGTCACACTGAGACTCTGCCATTTTTCGAAATTTGACCCTGCCACTTGCCACTTCTGGAGCCAACCATCCTTGTTATTTATAGAAACTTCCAAAAATAGGGTCTGGCTCTAAAATTTAGGAATCTGTCAGAAACATCCAGGATGACTAGGAGAACACCGCCATGTATCAATTGTCTAAAAATAAACACTACTAAAAATAGAATCTCCTCTGATGTCAATGATATCATACTATCGAATTATGTTTTTTAAGAGGATTCCAAATATGTCATCAGAATCGACATGTGAGCCCTGGAACTCTACCTAATAAAAATAGAAATACCATGCAGGTCACTCAGAAAAGGTCCAAAAGTCTAGAATGTCTCAAGGATCAACATTGCACACTCATAATCTCAATCTAAGGCTTGGAGATCAACCTGCTAAAAATAGAAAGTTCTTTCATGTCTCCCGAAAAAGTGCCATCAGGCTCATAATCATGCAAGGACCAACCCTATATGCTAAAAAATGCTCAAAACTTTCAACTGAGTCTCTCAATCACTGTCTCCTAAGAAGTAGGGACACTTGTTGTATGTAGACAACTCTCTCGAATGCATGGGAAACCAAGCTAGCTCTAACTCTGAAACAAAAACAACCATATACCGATCATGTATCTATCTCTAATGGAAACCAACCTCTGACTCACACAAGTGATGAACTGTACGAAAATATCTGAATGCCAGTCAAAATAATGCATGTTGGCTACTAACCCTCAAGATTTTCAAGGGTGAAAATATAAGGGTTAAGAGGGCCAAGAATATGTGTGAATTTGGGTAAAATTCATTGCTAGAGATTTCGATCTATGATGAATATGGGGAAAACGATGAAAAATAAGGGTGAAATTCCCAAATTTGTGAGCAAAGTCGAGTTTTAAATGCCCCGGAACTATCCAATGGGTTTACTAGTGTCAATTGGCAGGATTACAGAGTTAGATTTGACCTGGAAGGTCAAAATTCATGTTCTAATCGAGGTTGAAGAAGATGGGAGAGTTTGATGAATCGACGACCAATATCGTGGTTGATTTTGAGATCAACGACCTAGCTTCATCTTAAATTGAATTAAAAACTTATGAGTTTTTCAGAGTTTTTCCAAAAGAAGAGAATCAACGACCATGATTCATTTTCGTATATTGGCAAAGTTAAAGAATCAATGGCCATGATTCTTTTTTGTAGTTGGGAAAAGTTTGACGAATCAATGGTCAAGAAAATTTTGAATGGGAGATCGACGACCCAGATTCATCTCTGATTTGGTCGAAAAATTATAAGTGTTGGAGTTCACCAAGAGAGATTGTCGATGGTCAAGTCAGTGAGATTCGTAAAAGATTTTGGTTTGTCAATGGAAATCATCGATGGTCCATGATCAAGGGTCAGCAAAATTTGGTGAAAGGTTTCATGCATCCAAAGGAAATTGTCGATCGTCGATGGTCGATGATCGGGGTCCACAAATTTAGTGAGGTGTTCAATTCATCCAAGAGAAATTGTCGATCGTCGATAAAGGAAAGAGGATGATGATGTGTCTTTCCATATCAACATCCATGTGTCATGCGACATCAAGAAGAATGCCATGTCAACATCCATGTGTCATGTCACATCATCATCTACATGTTATTCCACATCATCATAGTTCCCACGTCGGCCAAGAGATGGTCGATGGTCGATGTTCGAGGTTCAATGGAATTTGTAACAAGCTGGTTGCCAAGGAAATTTGTCGATCGCCGATGATGGGGGGTCAACAAGATTCATGGGAAAAGTTTGAATGCCAAGAGAAACGACCGATGGTCGATGGTCGATGATCAGGGTTTGGGGAAATTAGTGAACAAGTTTGATTTACCAAAGAAAGATCTGATCATCGGTGTAGTGTTGGAAAAGAAATGGTCCATATTGCTTCAATTTGGCAATCAATGGTATAAATTCATCTACAGGCCTGAGGGAAGGTTTGACGGATCAACAGTTGGGATTTCTTTCAATTTTGAGATCAACAGTGCAGATTGGAGGATGGTTATAATAATAAAACAATCAATTTTCTACAAACTTTTGATATTTTCAAAGGTCATTAACTTGCAGAGCGATTTTGAGGCATTAAACAACATTTTTATGAGTTCAAGTATTTTTAGTAGCTTAAACAAAAGAACTTAGAGAAAGATTTCCAATGAACTATTTTGAGCACAAAAAAGATCTCATATGAGAGAGTTACAACTGAAACAATTAAGGGTATATTTTCAACATTAGGTTACTTCCGGAGGGAATAACTCCTTTCTCAGAAGTTTGTTTGGGACACATGAGCATTCTGTGAAAATATTGTGAACCATAGAAGACATTTATGGATCCATATTTGGAATATGGTTACGTAAAAATGTACAAGAAGAGAAAGAAGACACATGTAGCATATAGGGGTAAAATGAGAAAACAACCTAAACTTTCAAAGACTGTAACTTTTAGCTTGAAGCTCAGATTTGAGAAAACAAATAGTTGATGGAAAGGATTTGAGAAAGATAACCCATATTTTGAATGAGTGCATTCGTATTTTTCATAATTTGAAAACAAGAGTAATCTATAATCTAATTAATAAATATTGTGCAATATGTTTAATTCTAACAACAATTATTGCATGCACATTCTTGCAGAATTAGAGGTACAATAAAGAAGACTTGCGTTCCTATATGAGAACTAAAGATATGGAGGATGCACAAGGGTCTTACAACCATGAAGAAGAAATCATAGGTTTACATGTCAACATGGGAAACAATGAGACATATTCTAATGGAAGAAGAGACAAGAAGGAGTTTGCAACTATTAGAAGCCTACAAAGAGAAGTGTGGAGCCATAGGGTCAATAATGAAAAGATTATGAAAGATCAGGAGGAGATACTTCAGAGCCTAAATATTTTGCGAAAGCAAGTCAACAAAGATTCAGGTGCAAAGCAAGAAGCTAGTGTTGTTGGGACATGGATTGAACACAAAGAAGAACGAATTTGAGAGGCAATGGTGGTGTTGAAAGACACTATAGCATTGAATCACAAGTCGTTCAATGAGAGCGAGAGAAGATCCCTAATGATATGATGGTAATAGAATGATCACATGGATTGTTTATAAATAGGTTTGGTGTTGGACCAAACCATCAAGTTCGAGTGTATTTGGTTGCACCTGTCCATAAAACACGGATCTGGGATTAGTCAAGTGGACATGGTCAACCACCAATTTAGTCGGTCGTCGGCCCAAAGAATTGGTCGACCCACTCAACCGACAAGTTGAGGCTTACGATGGAACCACATGTTCCAAAATACCCCCATAAACTCAACTTGGAGAAAAATAAATTTCATAATTTTTCCCCTTGAATTTGTTCTGATTGAAAAATCTGATCACAAGACGGTACAACAACACTACCGAGGAAGTCTGAAAACCATAAACACATATCAAGGCCAAAAGAGAAATCATCCATTACAAATTGGTTTCAAAATCTACTATCCAAACATGATCCCAATCGATCAGTCGACTAGACAATAAGACAACACCATCTAGTCAATCGGTCGACTGGACAAGAACACACCAATATAATCAGTCTTTGTCATTCCAATAGTCTCTGCCAAGCTAGACAATCTATGTATCAGGTACAATAAGTAGAAGTACAACTCCCAACAACATAGTTGAACATGGTTAGGTTGCTCTCAGCAAATCCAAGCACAACAATTGGGTTTACACATCAACAACTTCAATTAATCCCCCCCTTAAACACAATTGAGGGATCGAAGCATCGTCAATAGATCTTCCTCTAATCAACATTCGACGGACAATAGCGAGTTGAAACACAATAGACAAATATGCAGTCGAAAACACCTCTAGTCGATTTTCAAGTCGGGTCGAGTCTCAGTCGACCAACATACCAGTCGATTGTTAAGTCGGGTTGAACCTGTGGTCAACCACTGCAAAACATTCAATAATGAAAAGGAGTGTTGTACATCCGTACAACCAACGAAACATAACAATATGAACTCCTTAAACACCTAGTTAGATGTTCCCATGACCACTTATCAATCCAACCACAGTCAATATTGGTAGTCAGTACTGGTCCACGGTTTTGTCTTTCACATCTCTTCTGCAAATATCTAAAATCATGAGTTCCATTCCTCTAATTTCTATGGTGAGTATGATGATAAGGCATAGAGTTCTATGCTACCTAGTCAATAGATATAGGATCAGGGTTTGATGTACTCGCAAGAGTAGAACAACCCGATATATCAGCAATAATGTCATCAACAATAATATTCTCATCTTATGACATGTTAGGAGCAACCATCTCATCAATCAGTTCAGTAGAATTCTCTGTCGAAAAATCATTCTGAACTCCACCTGCAATGAAAAAAATTCCTTGTTTGCAGCAAGGGCAGGTGTAGACAAGGAGGCAACAACAACATCATATCCAAGACCCGTTCTTAGTGTCATAATCTCATGCATAATAAGAGCAACAATACCCTGCCCATTCTTCCGAAGTCCTCCTTCGATATATCCCATCTTGCTTAGCAGTCGAGATCCTATACCTGTAGTGTGTTTTTCAAACCTAGGAGAAACAAACAATCATTAGTTTTAAAGCATAAATCAACAACATCTGGCTTACAAGGAGCATCATAGGGTATATAAGAAATGAGTGAGTCTAGCAGGTCAACAATAATAACATTCTTCTCACAAATAGTTGGACTAGTAGCAATGGTGGAAGAAGAAATAGGTGAGCTTGACAGCTCAACAACAACAATCTTCTTCTAAGCAATTGTCTCGATATTCTGTTCAACAGTCTGTAGTTGGAAAACTTGTTCTTTAAGGTTTTGTTTGTAGTCCTGAAATTTTGGAGAGTCTCATCCTTCTCAATCAGCTACAACAATATGGCATCGTAATCTTCCTTCAATTTATGATACTCGTCAAACAATCAATTGTTATCTTCTTGAAGGGGATCAACTTCTTCACGAAGCTCATCAACGAAGGCCTACAAGTGGGCAACCTCACGAGTCAATTGGGAATTGGTTTCCAATAGTTGGTTGACATATGTGCTCGATGTTGTATGAGGAAGAGCTTTCAGTTCTTCCTCCAATTCTTCAAGCATGTTGGATTTTTCTTCAAATTCGTCTGCAGGAGTTTCAAAAAATATTGTCGTGGTGTTCCCCATGGCAGCAACCCTCCTGGAGTGTTCAGTCACCACAGTCTGGAACACATCTTCTATAGTCTTCAATTAATTTTTCAGTTCTACACTCTCTGTCTTCAAGGCAACATTTCCAAGAGAAAGGGATTCCACTTCCTTCACGAGATCATCGACCATATTGGTTTTTTCACCAAAATCATCAACTAGATCTTGAAAAATGGTTTACATTGTCTATTCTAGGTAAAAAATATTCTTAAATTTCTCATCAAATCACTACAAAAGGTTGGTTTGAAAGAGAGCATCCTCTTCTTCCAGTTGGGTGTGGGCTATCTTCAGTTCACTTTTCAGGCATTGATTCTTAGTCTGCATCTGTGCAACGTTGCTCTACAAGGAAGTGACTTCTGCACGAAGTCAATTGGGAGATTCTTCCATGGCAATGGCCTTCTTATGACATATCTCCTGTAGTTTCTAAAAAATTATATCTGCATGTTCATCTAACATTCCCATCATTAGTGGAGGTAAAGATCCAAGCACAAAATATATCTAGTTGTCCAAGCAGAGAAGCCACTAATCCTCGGTCGATCAAATAAAAAATGCAAATGTAAGTCGAACGACGGAACATATTAGCGAGTTTAAGAGGCCACCAAACGATGGATGAGAGCTTTAGTCCAAAGAATTTGTGTTACCAACAATTCGACACAGATATTTGTGGATTTGAGAATACCAAAGGTCAATCAAAATTTTGCACACCATTATGAAGTGGAGCATTTAGTCCACCATAGCACAAAAAAAAAATTAGACATGCAAACACAAGTTTCTCATTGTTCGGTCACACAGGTCACACAAGTAGCGCTCACCTCGAGTTTGGAAGCCTTGATTCAAGTCAAGTCGAAATTTGTAAGAAGCATGCTCCAGTTGATTCAAAGTATTGACATACCCGATCAAGTTGGGTCGGCGACCCTACCTTCACGTTGAGTCATCAATCCATTAGTCGAGCAAGAAGAAATACAGTGGCTAACAACACATGTAAGGAAGAAGTTGGTCGTTGAGTCAGCTACATGCGTATGTATCCACTATGGTATCCATGTGTATGCACGTCTAGATTGTTGATTTTTCATAAGCTAGGTTAAGCATGAAGTTCATTCCATTTTAGCATTTCACTTAACCATAAACAATAATGTTGCACCAACCAAGATCACAAGTAGAAACACCATGTACAAGAACACGCGAAGTATCCTGGGAAACCCTTCTCAACAAGGGAAGAAAACCCAGCCAAATCCTTTGCTATATTCTTCAAGAGAAAGACCTTCACCACCAAGAAATACCTAGCACACAAGAGGGTGCTCAAACCCTAGAAGACTAACGCCCAAGAGAGGTGCACACTTATCCCAAGTAACTGTACTTGTTGAAATTTCCAAACTCACATGAAGGATATGTTTCCACAATGGGGATTTTACCTTTACTTATACTAACCTAAAACCTGTCAACTGAGGTGTCTATTGGCTCAACAGGGCTGACCTCTCTAAGTCACATAATAATAATAATAATAATAATAATTATAATTAATATTAACCAGATTAATTATCTTTTACATTTATTATTAATTACATTAAGGTGGGGCCGATCTGTACCCTTTACGTAACAATTAGGGTTACATGCAGGTCTGACTCTTGAACAACATATAGCAAAGGATCTGATACACCCACTAGTGCTCATCCACTAGGGGCACATCCATAGGGATGCCATATCTCTGGCTCACTGCATTACACAAAAGAACCGAATCTACACATGTTCACCTATGCTCGTCCACAAGAATGTCCACTCTACAAATCTTCTTTCCCACTACCTCACACTGGAGAATCATCTGGAGTTTTCTCGTCAACTCTGCTGCTCAGAGGAGGCTAACACATCATCTTCATTTCTATTCACATGACGATGCACCCAACACTTTCGGATTTCACACGTTCACCTTGTGCTCAGCCACAGGCACGTCCAACTCAATAGATCACCTTTCCCACTGGATAATCACCTGGAGTTCTTCTCAACTCTTTGAATGGAGGAGGTCATCTCTACATTCCTAGCTCTATCTCAGGAAGGAACCATGTACCCTTCTTAGGGGCTTTCTCTCAGTTTTGTAAGATGAGAGAAATACTTACATAGCTACAATGATCCACACCTCAGAGGTTTGTAAGCTGGGCAATGTCTCACATAGATGCATTCATCAACACTCACTCTCAGCTAGGGAGGCATTCTTTATCATGCCAAGTCTCACACAGATGTATTTTGAATTTTATCTTGGCTAGAGTTATTGACACTCCCTCTCAACTAGGGATCCATTCTTCACGAAGTTAATTTGGTGAAGATATATGCAATATGCTCATATGTAGGAACGTATTGCATGTGTATGATTTTCCTCTGCATCATATCTCTGAAATAAGGATATTTCATCTCATCGTATTTCAATCCATCAGGAAACACTGGGATCTCAAGGATCTTTACTCACTGCTCTTGGTTATCATCATAGGATCCATCTCATGGTTAAGTAAATATGTCAGAATCGTGTGTAGCCACATTGCTTTGCACACTCGATGCTTATATACTCTGCCTCTGTGGTACTCAAGGCCACAGAGTTTTGTTTCCTGCTGCATCAGGAAACCATTGCAAACTTCATGGTAGAACATCAACTGGATGTGTTCTTCTGGTCCATTGTACTTTCTGCTCAATCTGAATCGACATATCCTACAAACTCTAGTTGTCTCAGGCAATATCCAACTGCACCTCGTATATATCTCAATACATGTTTTGTTGTTGTCTAGTGAGTCTGTCTTGGTTGACTCATGAAATGACTAGGCACATTCACTGCATGGCATGAACCAAGTCTAGTGTTAACCAGATACATCATGATCCAATTAGCTGTAGATCAGTCTCGTCTGGATCATCATCAATCTTCTTCTTTAAATCCATCACGGAGGATTTTTCTTTCTATCATATTGAACTTCTTTAATATTTTCACTGTATATTTTCCTTGATTCAGGAAAATCTCATCGGTTCTCTGTCATACTTCTTGTCCCAAGAAGTAGTGCATCATACTCATATTCTTCATCTCGAATTTAGAAGTCAAGAATTACTTGTATCCAACAACAACACTTTCTAAATAAGTCATCAGGATCAAGCTCTCATCACCGACACTGTAATGATATAGGTTTGGATCAACAACACTCTTGCTAAAATTCAAACTTATTAAGAATCTATCTATCTGATATAGTTTCCAAGTCATGGATGGTAGTACGGATGGAAGTGTATCGGGTTCACTTGATCAAGTGTCTCATCATATACATCTCCCTCTGTTTGTAAGAATCCTCTGTCTACAGATCATGCTTTGTATTTCTCGACACTTTCATCAACTGCATGCTTGATCTTATAGATCCACTTTGAAGTTACCATAGACTTCCCTTCTGGTCCCTGAATAATATTTTATACATCATTCTTTAAGATATACTGGCATTCTTCTGTTATGGCATCTTTCCATACCTGTTCACTTGTTTCTTCTCTAAGAAAAGAAGGCTCATCATCAATGAAGTGGCTCGTGACTAAAGGATAGCTCGAAAATCTCTTTTGCTTTCTCGGGATGTGCCTTGAGAGACTTGTATGTTTCTCTGCCTCTTTGCAGAGTGGGTCTAGGTAGGCCTTTTACGCCCTACTACAATATCTATGAATATATCAACTGAAACAACTGGATCAACTGGAATAAGGTATGTCTACCTCTAAATTGTTGAAGGGGGAGAAGGTATTTGTCTCACTGTCAATCTCCATCTAAGATTCTCTGGATCTTTGAAAGGCTATCTCTTTTTCAAGGACAACATATTTTCTTGTCCCAATCTGTCTCTGACCAGGGATGTCGATCTAGAATGTCTTCAAGATTCACTGTTTATCCCATAATGTATCCTTTCTTCCTGGAGGGTATAACTTGGACTTCTTCTCTTTGGGTACATGAAAATACACTGGGTACCCAAATAACCTGAAGTGTTCAATCTCGGGCTTCATTTCAGTGAAGACTTCTTCGAGAGTTATATTTTTCAAAGTCTGGTAAAGACTCTTGTTCTGAACATATACTGTGTCATGCATGCTTCTTGCCCATGGAATCATAGAAAGATTCTGATCATGCATTTTTGCATTAGTTGTCTCAATGATGGTTCTATTCTTCCTCTTTCTCAAATAGTTTTGACTCCGTCTGAATCATGTGAGTCCCTCTGAATGATAAGAATCTTCCTTTGTTCTTAACCTGTTTGGAACAAGAGAACAAGAGGAACCAAAAAAAAGTATATCTCCTAAAGGAGAATAATGAGTACATCTCTAGAATCAAAACAATTTAAGGATTGTTGTCCCATCTACAACACCTACTTGTAAAATTTTGGAATATGGATTAGAGAAATAACAATTAAAATAATAAAACCTGGAGTCTTCACTTCAAGTGTGTCGTTCTTCTAAATGCACTGAGATCCCTTTGGATCCATGACTCAAGCAAAAGGTTCCTTCATCCTACAATTACCCTCATGACAATGATACAAATAATATATATATACAAGTGCATACCTTAGGGTGTTGATATGATTTCTCCAATGGCACATGGATGATCTCTGCCCTCTGACATATTCATGAAGGAGGTAGTCACAGTGTCACATTTTGTGTCACACACAATAAGTCTTCCTTTGAAGTCTTGTTTTCCTGGAACTGAGTTTGCTTGAATCATCAAGCTTCCCTCTCATTATGATTTTGCTCATTTTTGGATTTTTCACAAACCCTTGTAAACTTGGCTAGTAAACCTAACGGTTAGGCTAGGCTATCACTTTTAGGTTTAGTTGGACTTATGACTGCCAACAATAATCCTTTGAAAGATAGGATAACACTGGTGAGTTGAAGAGCTCCTTTAATGAGTTGCAGAAACCCTAATTCTGAAATTTTTAGAAATTAGCGAAACCCTAGAAACCCTAGGGCCAAAATTTCAAAATGTTTGAAATTTCATTTAAAGAGTCTTTGGAGGTACGCTAGAGAAGATCGTACTCTCCTAAGCCAAATAATTCCTCAACGTTCAAGTTTTAGGGGTTGAAACACCCAAAAGAAGAGGGTTGTACGTAATTTATGGGAGCCCTAGGAGGGTCGTACAGAACTGCAAAAGAAGGGGGATGACTGGTAAAAGCTTGTAGCTTGTGCAATGGATTCTTTCAAAACCTATGCTCTGATACCATGTTGCTTTTTCATAGGCTATGTTAAGCATGAATTTCATTCCATTTTAGCATTTCACTTCACCATAAACAATAATGTTGCAGCGACCAAGATCACAAGAAGAAACACCATGCACAAGAACACAAGAAGTATCCTGGGAAACCCTTCTCAACAAGGGAAGAAAACCCAACCAAATCCTTTGCTATATTCTTCAATAGAAAGACCTTCACCACTAAGAAATACCTAGCACACAAGAGGATGCTCAAACCCTGTAAGACTAGTGCCCAAGAGAGGTGCACTCTTCTCCCAATTAAATGTACTTGCTGAAATTTCCAAACTCACATGAAGGATATGTTTCCACAATGGGGATTTTACCTTTACTTATACTAACCTAAAACCTGTCAACTGAGGTGTCTATTGGCTCAATAAGGCCAACCTGTACCCTTTACATAACAATTAGGGTTACATGCAGGTCTGACTCTTGAACAACATATAGAAAAGGATTTGATACACCCACTAGTGCTCATCCACTAAGGGCACATCCATAGGGATGTCATATCTCTGGCTCACTGCATTACACAAAAGAACCAAATCTACACACATTCACCTGTGCTCGTCCACATGCATGTCCACTCTACATATATTCTTTCCCACTGCCTCACACAGGAGAATCATCTTGAGTTTTCTCATCAGCTATGTTGCTCATAGGAGGCTAACACATCATCTTCATTTCTGTTCACATGACGATGCACCCAACACTTTGTGATTTCACACGTTCACCTTGTGCTCAGCCACATGCATGTCCAACTCAAGAGATCGCCTTTCCCACTGGATAATCATCTGGAGTTCTTCTCAACTCTCTGAATGGAGGAGGTCATCTCTACATTCCTAGCTCCGACTCAAGCAGGAACCACGTACCCTTATTAGGGGCTTTCTCTCAGGTTTGTAAGATGAGAGATAGATTTACATAGCTGCAATGATCCACACCTCATAGGTTTGTAAGCTGGAGAATGTCTCACATAGTTGCATTCATCAACATAGATGGGATTCTCTTACAATCGACAACACAAGGTGGTCAACGTATCTTCCAATCAACTCTAACCATAGATCTCAAACATGAAAGTTGAGGTTGACTTTTAGGTCCACTGAGTGAGAGGAAGGTCGAATTCAAGTTGAATCTTCTCTTCCTTCCTTTGGAATTCAGTTCAAGAAGAATTACAGCCGATAAAAAAACACGAACAAACAAGTATGCCTTCACATCAAACCGTTGAGAGCACGGAAAAGATGGAGTATGTGAGGGTTAATTGAGGCGACCAATGCTACAACTTGAGAAGACTTCTTATCGAGTCATACCAAATGGAAAGGTTGATCTACTCTACATTGGGTTTATGAGTCGAATTCCTCGACTACCACAAATCCTTTCTCTACCTGTCAGGTCGGGGATTGATCGGATGTCAAACAGTTTACCGATCGAGAGGAGATCCAAAAGAGATTCTCCAATCAAGTCTAGGCAAGTCGACGAGCCAACCACAAGTCGATCACGTACAAGTGATTTGAATCAATCTGCATTTATGAGTCGAGCCACAACTATTGATCTCGACTAGAGGAATGTTGAGGTCAACAACCTTTTATTTTTAAACAACAAAGGAGCGACGAACAATCATACAAATCGATTCCACCTTCAAATCTCATCTGACCGAGGGCATAACCTAGAACACATAAAAGGAGGGTTTCACGGTTCAATAACTCACGATGAGTTGAGTCTTCGCCCATCATAGCTTCATGACTATCTCACTTCCATTCGAGTCTTCTTCTGTGAAACCTAGATCAAAGAACCAACAACTCTGATACCATGTTGGAACAAGGATTGAACGTAGAGAAGAGCGAATTTGGGAGGCATCGGTGGTGTCAAAAGTCACCGTAGCACTGAAGCAGAAGTCACTCAATGAGAGTGAGAGTAGATCCCTAATGATTCGATGATAATAAATCGATCACAAGGATTGTTTATAAATAGGTTTGGTCATGGACCAAACCATCAAGCTCAACTGTAGTTGGTTGTACATGCCCATAAAACACGGATCTGGGATCCGTGAAGTGGACATGGTCAACCACCAATTTAGTCAGTCATCGACCCAAAGACTTGGTCAGCGCACTCAATCAAAAAGTGAGGTTTACGATGGAACCACATGTTCAAACAAGTGCAAGGCAAGTGGAAATATCTAGATCTCATGATAGGAGAGAGGATCATGGAGGATCTAGAAAATCAAGGAATGTTAGTAGACATAATCAACATCAGCATTCCCCGGGGCACTCAACCAGAAGAGCATATGCACATTCAAGGTCAGAAAGCAGCCCAAGTATGTCTCATGTCAGACATCATAGGAGGAGACATGGATCGAATAACTTGCAAGGGGTGCTCATGAAGATCAAGCCACCATCATTTGATGGGGAGAATATGAAGGGAGAAGATGCAGAAGCATGGTTGTTGGGCATGAGGAAATATTTCCAGTTGCATGATTACTCATCAAATGTAGAAGCAAGAATTGCATCCTACCATCTTCAAGGAAATGAATCTATGTGGTGGGATCAACTTAAGTAGGTTAAGCACCTTTATGAAAAGAGAATTTCTTAGAAGCAGTTCAAGAAATATTTCCAACAACAGTACTTGTCAGAGAAATATTATGACAAGAAGATGCAAGAGTTCTTCGAACTCAAACTTGGGAACATGACCATGGATGAACATGAGAAGAAATTCTTGGAACTTCTCAGGTATGTGAGCTTCATCAGGGATGGGAAGGTTAAAATTTAGAGGTTCCTGAGTGGACTGCCACCCTTCTACAAGGATAAAATTCAGTTTGATGAGCACAAAAATTTAGAGGAATCCATAAGAAAGGATAAGTATTTGTATGTCAAGAACAGAGGAAGGCCAACTTTCCAAAAGGCTTGGGATGATAATAAGAAAGGAAAGATGGATCAGAGGAAGAAAGGATTCAAGCCACCTTTCATCAGGAATAGTTCTCAAGAACATCAACAAGGGTAGCCATCCCAACGTGAACATAAAATGGCAGGTTCCTTAGGAAAGAGGCCAAGACAACAACCCATAAAATGTTGGGGGATGTGAAGGAGAGATCACATGTATAAATATTTTCCTCACCATGGAGATAAGATGAGGATTATGCATATCATCAAGCAAGAGGAGATAGTAGAGGATGTGGGCGGAAGCATGCCAAGGATCTATGCAACCTTGAACAATGGACAAGCAGACTATCAATCCCACATGATTGAAGTGGAAGGTAAGATTGATAATCAACTCATATCTATTTTGATTGATTATGGATCTAGTCATAGCTATATAGATCCAAATCTAATTGAAAGATTTCAATGGAAGAAATGTAAGCATAAAAAGTCTTGGTTAGTTCAGCTAGCTACTGGAACCAAGAGAAGAATCAATGAGCTTATTAATGATTGCCCACTAAACATGAATGGAGTCAACACTGAGGTAGATGTGAACATCATACCACTTGGGTCTTATGAATTCTTGATTGGTATGGATTGGATAGAAAAACATTGTGTTGCCTCATATTGTTATAAAAAGTCTTTGACATGTCTTGATGAGGAAGGGAATTCAAGGACAATGCAAGGTACTCCAAGGTCTACATATGTCCGAGAGATTTCAACATTACAACTGAAAATAATTTTTAGAAAAGGGTGCCAGATATATGCATCCCATATGGAAGAGATAATGAAGGATAAGGATCCAAGTCTTGAAGATTATCTGGTCTTGAAAGAGTATGAGGTTGTATTTGGGGAGTTGCCAGGATTGCCACCAAAGAGGGATATTTATTTCTCTATTGATTTAATTCCTGGAGCTACTCCGGTGTCCAAAACTCCCTACAGAATGAGTGCTTCGTAGCTAAAAGAGTTGCAAATGAAGCGAGAAGAGTTGTTAAAGAAGGGGTACATACGCCCAAGTATTTCTCCTTGGGGTGCCCCCATTCTTCTTATCAAGAAAAAATATAGAACGTTGAGGTTGTGTATTGACTTCAGAAAACTCGACAAGATTATATTTAAGAACAAGTATCATTTTCCAAGGATTGATGATCTTTTTGATCAGCTGAAGGGAGCAAAGATATTTTCCAAGATTGACTTGAGATCTGGTTATCATCAAGTTAGAATCAGAGAAGAAGATACTAGTAAGACATCCTTTCGGACAAGGTATGGACAATATGAATTTGTAGTGGTTCCTTTTGGGTTGACGAATGCGTCTACTACATTTATGTGTTTGATGAATGGGGTGTTTAGAAATTTCCTGGACAATTTTGTCATTGTATTCTTAGATGATATTCTTATCTATTCCAAGATAGAGGAAGAGCATTGACAACATTTGAGGATGGTGCTACAAGTGTTGAGAGAGCACCAATTATATGCCAAGTTAAGTAAATGCACTTTTTATCAAAACCAAATCCATTATTTGGGTCACATTGTTTCAGAAGATGGAATAGTAGTGGATCCAGAAAAGATTGAAGGGATCAAAAGTTGGCCAATGCCAACAAACATTTCAAAGGTTAGATCATTTATGGGTCTAGATGGTTACTATACGAGATTCATTATGGGATTCTCCAAGATTACACACCCAATAACATATTTGCAAAAGAAAGGAGCAATGTTTGAATGGAGTGTTAAGTGTGAAGAAAACTTCCAGTGCTTAAAGGATTTCCTAACCAGTGTACCCATTTTAAAAGTTGGAGATCCAAATGAGGATTTTGTTGTGTACACAGATACATGCAAGGAAGGGCTCAATGGAGTTCTTACACAAAATGGACACATAATTTGTTATGA
>ML855019.1:28646-53360 GCA_009831015.1 Picea engelmannii | reverse complement strand
CATTTACTTTATTATTTAAATAATCCTCCTTGACTTTGTCACTTCACTTTATTATTTAAATAATCCTCTTTGACTTTGTCACTTCACTTTATTATGTAAATAATGTAGTCTTTGCAAGCACTTTGACTTCTTTGACCTTTTGGGGCTTGAAGCCAACATATGAGGGTCCCCCAACTTCGTAAGGCCATAACTCTCAAACCGTGAGGAGTTATGTGATGTTCCACATACCACCAGAAATGGCATGACATGTACTATCCATATAGAATAGTATTACCTACAAATATATCAAAACTCATACCATTATACATCAAAAAAACTTGGGTCCATTACCCAAACCTTTGTGCTATCGGAATTCGCTACCAAACTTTCTTCAAGGGTTTACATCAATGACAACCAACCCAATTAATCAACAGAATTAGCATATGCGACCAATGGTTAAGTCGGTCAATTCACATGCTTTTGTCCCTCTCCACATCAAATGGACTCCTGGTTGGATCATAACTGACAACCTATGATTAGGGGCATGCTCAATAATTTCTTCTGTGGTAAGGGTTTCTATACTTACTTTTGTGAATACAAAGAAGATAGGGATTTAATATTTTCCAATGGCCCATATTTTTCCAGGACTAGGGGAATGTATTTGAATCATTGGATGTCTGATTTTGATATGGAATACGATATCCATACAATTTTCCTTGTTTGGGTTAGTCTCCCCCATCTTCCCCTTCATTTTTGGGGAGATGATGTCTTAAAGTGCACAGGTGATTCTCTTGGAAAATATATTGGCAAATCTAAGATGAAAATGTCAATGTATGTCTGCGCAAGAATCTATGTAGAATTAGGTCTAGAGAAAGGACTCCCTTAAGCCATCAAGATATATTTTTATGGATGGACTCATGTTAAGAAAATTGAATATGAACGACTTCCTTTTAATTGAAAATCATGCCATGAATATGGACATTTTGCATGCAATTTCCCTAAAAAGTTACAAGGGAACCCTACAGCAGAAAAAGAACAGGAAGAGGAATGGCAGCAAGTAAGAAAGAAAGAAAAAAATTGGAAAAAATACATGAAAAAACAATGGTTCTTCAAACCCTGATTTCCCAACCAATCCATCTTAGAAGCCTCCACCAACATCGAACCCCAAATAAAATCGATGAAATCAGGGAAGAAAAAACCAACTTGAAATCCAAGCAACTATAGCAAATAGATTTGAGGTGTTGGGAGAACCTGTGATAGATAAAGGATCGAATGATTCGGTAGATCCAAAACACACATAGTCAAGCACTACCCCTCATGAGCTTGATATTCAACACCCAAAGGAAGAAGAGGCTAAATCACACAAATAGGAAAGTAGTAAGGAAAATCATGTTGAAGGAAACTAGTCAACAAAACAAGCAAAAGTAACTATAAGAGGGAAATCGCAAAAAAAAATGTGGAAGATGGAGAAATCACAAATGATAAAACTCGCAAATTAGGTAGGAAAACAAATCGTGATTCCAGAGAGGAGGCAAAAAATAAGGAAAAATCAATTGTAAAACAAAATTCAATAGAAATCTCAATGGGAAACATGGGAAAAAGAGGAAGCAACAAAGGACATGAGTCTCAATTTCCTCCTATTTTAGGAGGGTGATCCTCTTCCATTCGTAAATAATGAATATTCTCTCTTGGAATTGCATAGGTTTTAGTAGTAAAGCTAAAGATGAAGCCCTCAGAGATCTTATCAGAACGGAGAAACCTATTGTAATTCTTCTGCAAGAGACTAAAATGCAGGAATCTAATATCTTACCCTTAGGAGAAAAATCTATGAAGAATAGTGAAGGATTTTCAATAAGCTTGTTTGGTGCCTCTGGAGGCATAATGACATTATGGGACTCTACTCAAATATATATGGAGGTAAATTTATGTTCAAACTATTGGATTTTTTATGTTCTCTCATCTAGAGAAATCCATCATTAATATATATATATATGGAAAAAAGTAGACTTTTGGAACTCCTTGTTTGCAGCAAAAGAAATTTTGGATCTCTCTACTTGTATCGTAGCACTAGGTGACTTTAACACCATTATGTATAGCTCAGAAAAAAGGGTAGGAAGTTGTGTGTGTGACCCCATGCGTGAAAAAATGGAAGACCTCATTTCATATTAGGATCTCTAGGATGTCAATTCGGCCAAGGGGAAATATATGTGGAGCAACAAATGTTCAAGTATGGGCCGTATTGTTGATCGCCTTTATCGTTTTCTTATTCATAGTAACTTTTTCATGTGCCACCCTCTCTATCACCTCTAAAATTATTCCTCTGACCCTTTCAGATCATAATCCAATCTCTCTTTCTATTGATCAGACTGGAAAGAGGTTATTAGAAAAATGAAGGTTTCATCCAGCAGTGGGGTGCAAGGTGGCTCAACCCTGTAAGTAAAATAGTTTTAATAAAATAAATCATTTCCACTCTAACCATATTTCAATGTGCATCTCTTATGGTTCCCAAATGGGTTGATAACCAAATGGCCAAGCATATCAAGAATTTTCTATGGGAAGGAGGGAAGACCAATTATAAAAACTTCCATTTAATTTATTGGTCAACAATATTCCTACCTATGGATAGAGTTGGTCTGGCTATCAAAGACCCCTCCCTCATGAATTTGGCTTTGGGTGAAAAAGTTGCATGGTGAATGAATTTTGGAAAAGTGTCCTCTCTAGATACTTCAACAATTCTAGACTTCGTTGCCTTGATTCCCCCCTCTCAAACTCCAAGGGATCTCCTATATAAAAACTCATAAAAGTAGTTTCTCTGCTCATTCAATATCAGATATCATGGTTGCCAAGGAATGGGAATACTATAAGCTTGTGGTCTGACAGTACCATGGGGAAACCTCTACAAGGAAATTGCGAGGACTTGTAGCATATAAAATATTTGGGAATTGGAAATGGAATTGGAAAATTTTCATGTCTTTTAGTTTGGGAAGAAAATGGTAAATGGAAAGACTGGAAACCAATCAACCTCCAGAGCATTATGGCCCCTCTGCCAATTTTATTTTTGGGATCCTCACAGGATGTGCATTGGTTGACTCCTTTATAGTTGATGAGCGATGTTGGGGATCAAAAATCTATTCAGTGGAAGATAGCTTTCAGTAGCTCCTTAAGGACACCTTCAGACCTCCAAGAACTAAACTATGGACCCATGTTTGGAAAGGTGACTCCCTCCCCAATATTAATGCCTTATGTTGGGTTATGATTCATGGGAAGTTATTAATTGTTGAAAACTTGCAAAAAAGAGGAAGTGTTGGACCATCAAGGTGTGTGCTATGCAAATCAGACAATGAATCCATTCATCATATTTTCTTTGATTGTGCAGTCTCCAAGCAAGTCCGGGAACTCTTATACAAAATTATGCAATCAAGGCACACCTTCCCTTCCAACTAGAACGAAATGTTATTACATTGGAAACATATTTATTTAGGTAGATTTGCCAAAAAAATCTATTCTGGCGAGGCTTTGGAAAGTCGTGCTAAAATTCATTTGCTAGGAAATTTGGCTAGCACGAAATAAATAAATCTTTCATAATATATACATTCCATTCACCAAAGTTCATTCTCTCGCTTGCAGTCTATTATCTAAAGTTATATACTCAAAAGGATTCAATCCAGACTCACTTGCAAGTTTATACCAAACAGAACGGGAGTGCGTCAATAGCATTGTCATTCCAAGGAATTCCCATCAATAAACTCCCCCAATTGTATCCTCTAAGAAATCACATTGGCGGCTCAAATTAAGTGATTCGAAATTTACATCTTGAAGACAAAAATGAGCCAAAATGATTTTCTTCTTTGATGGTGTGTCAAAAAAAAATCCAGAAATAAAAGATATGGGAGATCATATATGACTCCGATGGAAAAGAGATCACAAACTATGAATGAAGACTATGGAAAATTTCTAATAATCAAATAGAAACTTTGACAGTCTTCATTGAACTAAAACTTATCAGAGCAAATCCAAGATCAGAGATTACAATAATAAGTGATTCTGAATTGATCATCAAATGAATTCAAAGACTAAGCAATTGTAAACAGCCTAGTACTCAATGAATCTATCAGCGAATTCACACATTAAGAAAAGAAATTTCATGAAGTCGAATATTTCCACACACTTCGTCATCAAAATGGCATAGTTGATTCTCTTGCCAAGAGGGAAAAACAACTAGAACAACGGCACTTAAAGAATAATGATGTTTTAGTCTTGCAACGCATCCCTTAGGAATATGCATGGAACATTAAAACTTATGGTCGACATGACCCAACAATCATTAACAACCTTCAAGCTCGCACCATATCCCGGACACCTCGCATACACCAACAACCTCTGTCGAGCTTAACTCTCCACTTGGCACATGACTTCATCAATACCCATGCATGCATTTATTTGGATCGTGGTTGTCCTCCGACCCGCATATGGGAATTATCCAAGCACATTCACATCATTGTTTTTTCTATATTTTCATGTTTTGCTCCATTTTAAATCAATCTGTTTGTTTTTTCTATATTTTCATGTTTTGCTCCATTTTAAATCAATTTGTTCAATTGGCTCTATTTTAAACTAATCCAGATGCTCAGAATATTGATCAAAGTTTTGGATTGGCCAGAAATTTAAAAGTGGGTTATCCAAAATCTGTGGAAAAAGTAGTTTGGGAGAAAAATTGCTCCAGAGTTAGCCCACTCCTTTTTCGTTCCCAATCTAGATGCTCAAAAAATCTATCAAAATTTTGAATTGGCCGGAAATTTAAAAACGGACCGCCAAAAAACCTGCTAAAAAAGTAGCAGGAAAAATTGCTCTCGAATTAACCCACTCCTTTTTCGTTCCCTTATGTAATCTCTCAGACACATACCTGCATTTTTTTTATCCCAGCTGTTGGATTGAGTTTATTTCCATTATGCATCGTCCTCCTATTCTTTAATTTGAAACTTCTCTGCCACCTTTGGCCCCTATTGATAGACAGCTTCAGCATCAACAGTAGTGGTTTCCTTGTGCTCGTCCAGGTGATACAAAATATGTGGAGGTGCAGCAAGCCTATGTGCCATTGCAACTCCTGTGAAATTTTGAAAATGAAGGAACATTTGTGGGCTCACCAGCATGAAATAGCAGCTCTACGTTACTCTAATGCCCAACTGGAGTAGAAAATATAGGATAATGAGCAAAAGAAGGATAGGGAAACGGCCATAATTCAGCATGAAATAGCAGCTCTACGTTACTCTAATGCCCAACTGGAGTAGAAAATATAGGATAATGAGCAAAAGAAGGATAGGGAAACGGCCATAATTTTGAAAGAAGTAAGAAGTGAACATGCACTCCTGTCAAATTCCAATGCATTGTCGGGCAATTTGGGAAACCAAGCAGGCTCAGAATAATCATCTACCATATCACCAAACTATATCTTCTTCAATGGTATCACATGTTTCGTTTGAAGTAAATGAGGACCTGCATCCTTAGCCAGACCAGAGCGCCATGGACGAGCACCAACAGGAGGTGGACACCACATTAAAGCTCAATTAAATCCAGGTTTTATGATAAGCAAAGTAGTACTTTTGTTGAACTCTTTTGTCTGAATCTATACTTGGAAACAAGTAAGAAATTTTGTTAAAAAAAATTATAATCATAGAGCATCAGAGGATGGACCTCTCTCCTCTTGTTCAAGAGGCTTCTCTAAGTTTTGGAAATTTTGTAAGAATTTGTTGATTCAGCTCTACTGCAGCCACTTTTATAATATAAATCTAATCATTCTTATTAAAAGAAAAACAAAGAGAATAAAGACAGTGATCAAGTGAATGTGAAAAAAAAAAAAATATAATCAAGAACATGGTATCATATCAAGTACTTAACATCTCTTATTGTTTGTCTTATTATTTAATGAATTTTACTCATTGTCACAATTCATATATCATGTGAATGTTATAGATACAAATAAGAAGAATAAAGGTAGTAATTTGATGATTGTGAAAAAAAGTTATAATCAAGAACACAATAGCATATCAAGTACTTATAATTTTTCTAGTTATTTCTCTTCTTGTTTAATGAATTTTATTCATTATCACAATTCATAAAATTTCATATGTTTAATATAGTGACAAACAAGGAGAACAAAGACATAATTTTTCTAGTTATTTCTCTTCTTGTTTAATGAATTTTATTCATTATCACAATTCATAAAATTTCATATGTTTAATATAGTGACAAACAAGGAGAAAAAAGACAGTGATGAGTGATGAGATGCAAATCTATAATCATGAATACAATATCATATCATGTATTTACAACTTTTCATGTTGCTTCTCTTGTTATGTTTTAAGTTTTATTCCTTATCAAATTCTTAATGTTTCAAATCATGGCAATGTCAAAGGTATGCAGATTACAATAGAGGAAAAATCAATTTGTTTTCATCCACATGAAAAACTATTTCTTGAAATGTGTTTGAAAAATAAATCTCTTGGCATTGAAATTTGTAAGATAGCTTTGAAAAAACACAACAAGAGTTTTGAGAAAGTTGGTTTCAGAAACATTACAAGATCAATTTATGTTTACATGGACTGCGTTGCAAACAAGGTAAAACACAAAAGGCCATCAATGATAGAACAAAAGTTATATACACTAAACAATTGATAAAAGTATGGATAATGTATACTCAATATGATGCAACTAACATTGTTATAGTGGATGATTACCTGAAAGAGTGAAAAAAAATCCCAAAGAAAATGTGATTTTTGCTATTACATTCGATAGAAAGAACTAGGAGGACAAATGATTGATAACTGACCTATGAAAAATATTGAATGAATTTTAAAAGGCATTGAATGTACGAGATATTGTCAAAGATTTTCCATGACCTTTTATAGTATTTTAAAAAGACTACTTTTATAATATTTTAAGAAGACTAGTGTCTATTTCATGTATAAATATAATATAAATTCTTGGTAGTCATACATGCTATGAATTATTTTTATAATATTTTATAGCCTTGCATAAACAAAAATGTAATGTTTATAACATAAATTCTTGGTTACTATATATATGTGAGCTTTATGGTGTAACTTGTTCAATTTAAGTATAGCCTTGTATAAACAAAAATGTAATGTTTAATATAAGTTCTTGATTACTATATATATGTGAGCTTTATGTTGTAGTCTTGTATAAGTATTACTTCTATTTCATAATACTTATATAAAAATCATTGGTTTAGTGTGCATTACTATATCTAAAATATTATTATGTTTATTTGTATTGAGATATTAAGTTATTAAATTTCCATTTCATTTCTTATACCTAAGTTTAAAGTGCTTCATAATTTTTATCTCTTAAAAAATAGTGATTTAAATAATGGTTCAATGTGTTTGTATAAAAATTTCTTATTGCATAGAAATTAAAAAATAGTATTAGGTTGTATGAAGAAATTAATATATAATTGGTTTGTTTGCTTAAATTGGGATATTGGAATTATATTTTTCAATTTCCATTTAATTGATCTTTATAACTCTTAAAGATTAGTGATTTGAATTATGATTTAATGTGTTCTTATAAAATTTCTTATTTCATAAAAATTAAAATATCATATTAAGTTGTATGTAAAAAATAAGAACTCATAAGTTTGTTTGTTTGAATTGAGTCACTATGATTATATTTTACAATTTCCATTTCACTCTCTTTGCAAGATTCTCTTTCTTACAAATGGAAAAAACTAACAATAGAGAACAAATAGATTTTTTGAAATGCTTTCAAAATCGTGTTTTAATGTCAATAATTAATGAAATGTTAAAGTGGAGATATGTTAATGTCATATATGTGGCAACAATACAAATTGAAGTTAATATCAGTTAGAAAATTTTGTTAATATTTGAAATGGGAGAAGTTTTCTTCTCATCATACGCTAGAGATGAACCAAGTTGTCATTTTCGAAAAAAACCACAATAGGATTTTAGTGATAGGTCCTTTTTTTAGGCCTCTTCGATAAAAAGTATTAAAATATTACTTAAAAAATTATGATGTTGCAATATAGACATCAAATGTTAATGACAATTACATTTGACAAGTGCTTGAAAAATATGTTATTGATATAGGGGACTATGAATCAATTTGTATGATTTTAGATTTATTTATTTATTTTATTTTATTTAATATAGTTTTTTTTATAATTGCTTTTGGATTGACCTTTTTGCATTGTAAAGCACTTGATTTTTGAGTCCATAACTTTTTGTAAATTTGTATTCTTAACTCAATTAAACTATCAAGCCACAAAGTTATTTCTTGACTTTTATTTTCTTATACACTTTAATATGGGTGTATAAATGTAATATATATTAATTAAAATAAAACTCCATGTAAATAAAGGTGCATTTCTTACGTTTGATGGAAAACCCTAGTTAGCACGAGAGTCGGGACATCCATGGATAATAGAGTTCGAGATTTATGATGGTGACCAGCTATCTAGTGGCTCTCTTGGAAAAGTTTTGCCGATGCTTATTTCTAGAGGTTCTTATCATAGTAGAAATGGCAGAGATCTTTGGTGGAGTTAGTGGCATTAGGTGCTAGTTTTGGAGCGGCGGGATCTTGTCAGAATTTAAATGATCTGTTTATTATATCCCATATCATTATGGATGGAGGATGAATACATTGATTATGAGGAGGAGAGAATCAGTACAACTGATGTGTTTTTCAGTGATGAGGAGTTTGTTAGTCTGCAACAGATCAGGCACAATGAATGTTGCTTGGCTTTGAATCTATCCAAGGGTTTGGAAGGTGGGAAGGGGTCGCATCTCCCTTTTTTCAAAGGTATTCATGATGGTTGTGGTTGTCAGCCTCCCTAGATCGAGGAATTCTACATGGGTAAGCATTCAAGCCCGAAGAAAAATAGGGATCCTACCATTTCAAGTGGCTCCACTTCGAATGCAACCATTCCTTCTGCAAGGAAGACTACAATCCTTATGTTTTTTAATGCTGAAAAATTGTTGGAGCACATAGAGGAGAAGCACCTCATGCCTAAGCACAAGGCTAGGTGTTGGAGGGCTAAGAAGAAGAAGTGTCGCATGGTCATGGGATAAGATGTGGTTATGAGTGAAATCTCATCTCTGTTAGGTCACATGGCGATGGGGAGGTTTTCTGGTAAGATGGTGTAGGCCTCGACAATGGCAGTTTGGTTGGACTCTAATTGGGAAGGCTTGTTAGGCTATTGTCCTATTTTCCATACCCTATCCAAGCATTGGATCGTCTTTAAATTTAATTCCAAGGAGGACTTGGAGAAACTTTTCTCCTGGGTGTGGAACTGAGGTCCGTCTGGCCTCATCCTAAAGGAATGGGCAGTTAACTTTGACCTTGTGCGGGATTCCCTTTCACCAACTAAGGTTTGGGATATTCTTCCAAAATTACCATTAGTTTTCTAGAATGAATTTGTTCTTGAATCCATATGAAACCAGATTGGTAGATTTGTGGGGTGTGAACCTAGATAGGAATCCAAGACAGACAAGCGTTGGGCATGGATTCATATTGAAGTGGATCTTAGAACATGTCTTTTAGGTGAAATTGAGCTTGTTTTTGGAGGTTTTATGTTCGTTTAGTGCATCGACTAATGGAAGGTTCCTTTCATATGCTTCGATTGCCACAAACTGGGGCATCTGATGGCACAATGTTGAAGACCCCCTTCACACTTTCCTCCTTTAAAAAATCTTGTGAGAGAAAATCTGGTTCGGACTCAGAGGTTCCAGAAAATGTGACGGACAAGGTTTCTACATTGTGCAATAGCTCAAGGCTCCACTCCAGGAAAGTGCAAGGAGGTCATGGGGGGGGATTCTCAAAGATTTGAATCCTGGTAAGTCGCATGTTCCTTCAAAGAATAGTTCATCATTTTTAAATTCTAAAAGTTGGTGTCGTCGGAAGAAAATCACAATCTCGTGGACTCTAACAAGGGTGATGGTTTGTCATCTTCTCCCCTGTGCTCCCCCAAAGTTTTTAGGAATCCTCTAAGCCCTTGGGTTTTGGATCATCTATTTCCTCAGCCTCCCCTTTCATCTATTGCGATGTCTTCCCCGAGTCCTATGGTTCCTCCTGTGGATAAGGTGAATTTTCCTTCATCCTCTCACTCTAGCTCCTGGTCTTCAAAGTCTCTGATAAAATATAATCATTTATTGATATCTCGAGTCAAAATAATTTGGATCCCCCTTGTTCTGGTGGTCTAGACCTGGATAAATGTCTGACTCCCCATGTGGGTAGAAAATCCCATATGTATTTATCCTAGCAACAAGTTATGAAGGAAATAAAATTTGGTAAATAGTCAACCATTTTGAGGGCCCTTGGAGTAGGGAAACCCCTATCCAACAGTTACAAATGATTATCTTGTCACTAAATGCGACGGGAGTAGGGGGTGCCCCAAAAATATAGACCCTAAAAATAATGGTTGTAGAATGCAAGCTTGATATTCTTTTAGTCAAAGAAACTATGTACCCTGGAGAGAACGTTATTGAAGCTTTTAGTCTATGGCTTAAGGACTGGTCCTTTTATGCAAAGGATGTGGTAGGATTCTTAAGGGGCCTTTTATCTGCTTGGGGTCCTAATTTCAAGAATGTGTCGGCAACGGTCTCTGTTTCTGGAATCATTTTGGATTCAGAGGATCTCTCATTGGTTTCCTCTTTTAGAATTCTCAACATCTATGGTTTGTATACCGAAAAAAGTCCTTTTTGGAAGGGTTTAATCAATTTTGGTATCCTATAGGCTCCCAATGTAGTAATCAAGGGTGATTTAAATTTTACTTTGTCCCTGAAGGAAGTATGGGGAAAGCTTCCTAGAAGGGACCCTTTCGATGGATTTTTTTCCCAATTGATTTCTGCTCATAACTTGGTGGACCCGAAGCCCCCCAAAGATGTCCCAGACTTGGAGAAATGGTAGCAAAGGGGAAGATCTAGTTGTTAAGAGACTAGATAGTTTTTTGGTGGTGAAAAATATGTTATCCAACTCATGGATCATCAAACGATTGGGGGTAATTCAGATCACATGCCAATTTTATTGAACAACTCAAATCGAGTCTCTAGACCTCCTGCCCCCAAAAAACTCAATCATGACCGATTAACAAAATATGATTACAGAAATATTGTTTCAGAAGCTTGGACCCATCTCAAATTCATTCATGTCAGCTCTTTTTTGCATCAAATGGCTTCTAATATGGAAAAATTTAATCTTGTATCTCGGTCATGGGCATGTAATTTCAACCTTAAAAACAAATCCCATTTAAGAGAGGTTGAAGACAGGCTTGTTGAGTTACTAATCTATAATCCCTTAGATTCCTTGTCAAAGGAGGAAGAATATGAGTTAGGTTCTTTACTAAACAAAAAGGTTGATCTACTAGCTCTTGAGGAATCAAAGTGGAGATTAATTAGTAGGGCAATATGGCTCCAGGAGGGAGATAGAAACTCCAAGTTTTTTCACAATTTTTCTAACCATAGGAGAAACCTCAAATCAATAGAAAAAATCAAAAACCCTAAAGGACAAAAGGTCTCCTCCTTTCCAGATATCGCTAAAGTTGGTGTTAGTTATTTTTTTGAGCTTTTCAAAGCCCCTGTTGGTTGTCCTACAAAAGAAATCCTAGAATTTGTTGATCTTTTCCCTAGATCAATCTCTAACAAAATGAATGAATCTCTTCAAGCAGAAATTTTGGAGGGGGAAGTGTTGGCAACGCTAGAAGATTTCTAGAAAAGCAAGAGCCCGGGACCAGATGGCCTATCTGTTGAATTTTTTATAGGTTTCTATGATCTCATCAAGGAGGAATTAGTTAAGATTGTACATGAATCACAAAGATCTGGCAAAGTCTTGGGAACCTTGAATAGGATTTTCTTGGCTCTATTCCAAAAAAAATGGAGTCCTCATCTTTTGAGGATTTTAGGCCTATTTCATGTTTCAATATAAACTACAAACTCATTTCCAAGATAATTGCAAACCATCTCAAACCAATTTTAAGAGAGCTCATATCGATAGAACAATTTGGGTTCCTTTTTAAGAGACGGGTCCATGATGCAGTTTCTTTGGCTCAAGAATCTTTTCATACCATAAAGACTAAAAATATCCCATCCTTTGTATTGAAGCTCAATTTGTCAAAGGAATATGACAAAGTCAACTGGAATTTTATGAGACTATTCTTAATTAAATTGGAATGAACTTGCATACGGTTAATTGGATAATGAGTTGTGTTGAAACTGCTTCTTTTGTGGTCTTGGTAAATGGTTCCCCGACATCCTTTTTCATCCCGTCAAGGGGGCTAAGACAATAATGTCCTATGTCCCCATTTCTCTTTCTCATTTTTGCATAAGGTCTCAGTAAAATAATTGATAATGCAAAAATAAAGGGTCTTCTAAGAGGATTGAATATGGCTCTCAATGTGTTTCTCTCTCATTTATTATTTGTAGATGACATAATTATTTTTGGTGGAGGTAATGTGCAGGAATTTAAAGTGATAAAATCCATCCTTGACTTGTACTGCACAACTACGGGAATGTAGATAAACAAGGAAAATATATATAATGTTATCATGTACTCTTGATGGGGACTCTTTGGAGCACTTGAAGGCGTGTTTTCCATTCTCTCGGAAGAGCTTAGATGAAGGAGTGAAATATTTGGCATTTGATCTCAAGCTTGTGGGTTACAAAGTAGAAGATTGGCTATGGCTTCCAAGAAAAATTCAAGCAAGAGTGTCAAACTGGACCTTTCATTTGTTCTCAAGAGGGGGGCCTTTGGTTCTAATAAACTCTACTTTGAGCATCATTTGTGTCTATTGTGCATTGATTTCCCAGATACCAAAAGGTATCCTCTTTAAAATAAGGAAATGTTTCTTTCAATTCCTCTGGTTAGGTAAAAAGGACTCATTGGGCATACCATTATTAAAATGGTCTCGAATTGTTATACCAAATATATATGGTGGTTGGGGAATCAAAAACCCCTTTTGGTTCAGCAAGGCCCTAGTTGTTAAGAGCCTTTGGAGATTAGCACACAACACCCAATTGTGGGGCATGCTGATGGTAGCCAAGTACTTCCCTGGAAGAACAATTTTGTATTGGTTTAGAGAACTGAATAAATTAATAATCAATTGTTCCACACAATAGAAATCAATGTTCGAAGCCTTTCCAATAATTGGAAAGTGGTTCTCCCGAAAAAAATGGCAATGGAAAATCAGTTAGAATTAGGGAAGACATGTGGGAAGGAGCCTATGAATCCTACAATATGTCAAAGGGTTTGATAAATGATCTTCACTTTTTAGGAATCTTATCTTTATGGGATGATAGGAAGGAAATTGCAGACGAAGTGGGTCATTCAATATGGAAATCTCTGGATGATCTAGGTCTAGATCATGAAATGGCCGAAGAATGGGAAGAATATGTGGAAATCCTTAAATATAACTTTATATATTTAAAGGAAGATGATATAGATATGCTTTATTGGGGGAAAAATCCAATGAAAGGAATGTATACTGTCAAGTTGGGTTATTTATCATTGGCCGAGGAGGATTTTCAGGAGTTTGTCCAATGGTGGTGGGCAGAAATATGGAACCTAAACGCCCCCCTCAAAGTCTCCTTGGTCTATTGGTTAGAATTGAGAAACAATATCCTAACATGGGAGGTCAGAGTAACATGGGGTTGGATTGGGCCAAGAAGATACACCATGTATGTTGTTGAAGAGGAAATTGCTTCCCACCTATTTGTCACTTGTCCCTTCACTTGTAATGCATGGAAGGTGGTCTGTGATATCCTCAATATTTCCTTTCAATTGGTAGGGAACTTTATATAGGAGTGGCTCTTCGACTGGAAGCAATCGCAAAGTGCTAGTTCCTTTGGTTGTCTCTGGTATTTTTTTATACTTCATTTAGTGGGCCAAAAATTCAGCCATATTCCAAAATACAGTCATGATTCTTGAGTTGGTGGTGGGTCTCATTTCCAAAATGGCCTCTGATTTTAAAAATAACTTAAAGAAGATTAAGGTTAGAAACCTAGTGATGTGAGAAGTGAAAGATGGAATCCCCAAGGGATTCTTTGATGGTCTTTGTCAAGGACACCCCTCTTTTTGCAGTGTAGGAGTTATCATATACATCTCTAAGGAGAATTTCTTCAAAATATGCTATGCCCCAGGTCGCGGTACAAATATGAAAGAAGAGTTATCTGCAATGTGGACTCTTATGTATTATGCTAACATGCTAGATTTAAGAAAGTTGCAAGTTTTTGGGGACTCCAAGGTAGTTATTGACTGGGAAAATAGGAAAGTACAAATCCAAGTGGTCAAATTGCAGTCCCTCCTAAATCATATCCGTAACACTATGGAGGAATTTTGATGGTATAAATTCAATCATGTCTATAGGGAACTTAATGAGATTGAGATTGTGGAGGTTATTTTATTGTGCAAGAATTTTTTGATGGTCTGGTTTGTGATGAAAACAAAATCCACATACAAGGATGCAAAATGATTATGGATCAGCAATAGTTAAAGCCCACTTTTTTGTTTTGATTATGACTATAGTATGTATGTATAAGATGTAAATGGCATGGATTGGAAAGAAAGATAAGGAAGGATGAAGGCTATTTTTTGTCACTTGTATGGATTATGTAAGTCCCTCAGAGGACTGAAACATGTATACTCATTTTTATATGAATATAAGTTTTTTTTTCTATTTGTGAAAAAAAGATGCATTTCTTACCAAAAAAAACTTAAAATTACTTGATAATGATCAGGCTAATGGGAGATGGATGATAGATTAAAGACTCAAACTTGTTGAACTATAAGGCACTTGATTCCTATCTATAAATTTTTGTAAATTTGTAATCTTAAACCACGTTTTGTAATTGTAATCATCTCTTTTAAGCCAACCAAGCACTCCAAAGTCATTTTTTTATTTTATTTTCCTATATGCATTAATATGAGTGTATAAATGTGATATCTAATTTTTAAAATAAAACTCCATATAAATAAAGATGCATTTCTTGCCAAAAACTTAGAATTAATAAATAATGAATGTTAAATGGACTATTTAGGCCCACTAAAGACTGGTCATAGATGAATTCCTTTGAATCTTTTGAACTATAAGGCATTTTATTTCCCAATCCATGACTTTGTGTAAATTTGTACTCTTAAATCAATTATTTGTAATTGAAATCATCTCATATAAGCTAACAATATATGCCTTAATATGAGTGTATAAAAGTGATATGTAATTTTGAAATAAAACATCATGTAAATAAAATGAATTTATTAAAGAAAACTTAGAATTTATTGATAATGAGTGTCAAGTTTACTATTCAACTCACTGGAAATGGGTCATAGAATCATGAATGCCTTTGAAATTTTTCAATTTTAAGGCATTTGATTCTCACTCCATAACTTTTTGTGAATTTGTATTCTTAACTCAATTATCTGAAAATGCAGTCATCTCATATAAGACAACAAGTTTATTGACTTTTATTTGCCTATTTACATTAATAAGAGTGTATAAATTTGATATGTAATTTTGGAAATAAAACTCCATGTAAATAAATATGCATTTCTTACAAAAAAAACTTATAATTAATTGATAATGAGTGTTAAGTGAACTATTTAGGTTCAAGGGGGTCATAGATGAATTTGCACTTTTTGAATTGTAAAGCATTTGATTCCCCAGTGCATAACATTTTGTAAATTTGTAATCCTTAATCAATTATTTGTAATTAAAACCATCTCATATAATCCAATAGGGCACCAAGTTATCTATTGATTTTTATTTATTTAAATGCATTAATATGTATAAATGTGATATGTAATTTTCAAAATAAAAACTTCATGTAAATAAAGATGCATTTCTCACACAAAAATTAGAATTAAATGATAATGAATGCTAAGGGACTATTCAAGCTAATGGAAGATGTGTCATAGATGAATGACTCTGAAATTTTTGCTTTTTGAATTGTAAGGCATTCTATTTCCCAATATGTATCTTCTTTTTTTATTTTGTATTCTTAAATCAATTATTTGTAACTGCAATCATCTCGTGTAAACCCACAAAGCACGAATTCATTTATTGAATTGTATATGCCTATATGCATTAATATGTGTGCATATTTAATGTGATATGTAATTTTTTAAACCAAATTCCATGTAAATAAATATGCATTTCTTAAAAAATAGAATTAGTTGATAATGAGTGCTAAGTGGACTATTCAGGCTCATTGGAGATGGGTCATAGATGAATGTCTTTGAACTTTTTGAATTGTAGGGCATCTAATTTCTCAGTCCATCACTCTTTGTAAATTTTTATTCTTATATCAATTATGTGTAATTAAAATCATCTCATGTAATCCAACAAGGCACGAAGTTATTTATTGACTTTTATTTACTTATATGCATAAATATGAGTATATAAATATGATATGTAATTTTTGAAATAAATTTACTCCATGTAAAGATGCATTTCTTACAAAAATAAAATAAGAATTAATTGATAATGAGTGCTAAGTGGACTCTTTAGGCTTATGGGAGATGGGTCATAGATGAATGACTTTGAATTCACAATTAATTTTGAAAATTAAGTTCTTAATTGATAATTTATTTGTAATTACATTAACATTAATCATTAATAATCAAAGAGCACATGGACATATACAAAGTTCAACCAAAATCCTTAACAAATGTGTTTCATTGTCTGTCTCTTCTACATTTAAAATTCTTATCATGTTCTCCTCCTTTTGGTGAAAGTAATATTCAGTGATTGTTGGTTTTTCTATGGTCGATTGGTAATATTACATCAAGTCATTGGCTTTGTAGACTCGACAACAGCGAGAGATCAGTACCCCTTCCTTGTATATGTTCTTCAAAGACCCTTGCTTTCGATTGGATATTCCCATTGTTGGTTCTCATAGGATACTATTTACTTCGGTCTACATCGAACATCTCAATGGACCAACTTCCCCCATTTAAGTACTCTCTTGATGAACTTGGTCAAATTCTGCCAACAAAACAAGAACTGAACAGGATCATTAGGGAAGACATATACAAGTAGTACATCAAGATTAATTAGGTATATCCCCCTTAGGGGATTAAACCCAAGACGAAATTCTACGTGGAGCACTTCATGGCATGAAGAGGCAATGTTCTTGTTAGACCAACCTATACACTCTATGACTAGATGCATGCACTCAGGATAATACCTGTAGGCTAATTTTGGGTTTATTCACATAGGATTTGAGTGGATATAGATCACCAAATTTTAGGAGAAGACAAGGTGTGATGGCTTTTCCACTTATAGGAGACCAAGACAAAGGCTCACTTCATTTTCTAATTCCCACACTTACTACTATATCTGAGTTCGACTCCATTGTCTTTATTAGAAATCTCAAAATGCCCTCTCCACCTTCTTCATATACCCAAATCAATGGTGCCTAGCCATATACATGAAGGAATCCCTTGAGCTCTGGCCTTTCTTGCTCCAACCACCTCCTCCACCAAGATACCTCCTTCCTTACTATCCCCTGGAGGCACCAAGAGATAAGGAAAGCACAATAGAATCTCAACTTTTATACCAATGACATAGAACAAGGGAGGCACCCTCCCTCCGCCTATAATATCCTTGAAACGTCATCATTAATCTGCTTATTTACTACCGATTCAATCAACAACTCCCCCCACCCTCTCGGGGCTATGAGAGAGGTTGGAGCCAATAGGCTTTGAAACATCTCCAATATATAATCCACAACCATATCTCACTATTGGATGTTAGAATTATATAGTAAATGATATATCTTAGATATGTTTCTTATAAGAGTTGATTTTGATTCCCACTGTATTAATATTGTTTTACCTAGCAGTCCCAAGTTTGACATATTCATGGTCACTAATTGGACATTCATAAAATTATTTTTTTATTTTAGTATCTTAATATGGTGATTTCCTTCCATTTATGTTATCGTACACTGCCTATATATAATATTATTTGATAATAGCAATCTTTTTTATACCTTAGTCACCTCAAATATAGATAAAGAACCTCTTGCAGTATAGCATGCAATTATGTGTGAAACTTCATTGGATTGTTGTTATATAATATATCTTAATGTATCACCATTCTTAATATTTGAAACATTAGGAATTTCAATAAACTCATCATGATTTATGGCCTACCCATCTAGTTCTCACTAAGACGATATTTCATTTTGAATGTTTAAATATTAAACATTTACTTGGAGTAATAAAAAAAACAATTAAGGAAATAGTTCCTTGGATTAATTTTTCCAAATTTAATGAAGTATATTAAATATTTACAAAAAACTCAATGTTCATGAAGTTCTTGTAACATAATTTGTCCAAATTTGTTGAAATATATGTTACAACTTTAAAAGTGTGTAACTTTTGGGATACTTATCTGATGTATATTAAATATTTACAAAAAGCTCAATGTTGATGAAGTTCGTGTAACAGAATTTGCCCAAATTTATTGAAATATATGATACAACTTGAAACGTGTGTAACTCCTGGGATACTGGTCAAAATATGTATTATGACCCCAAATTGGAAATGGAAATTTGGTTCATAAACAAAGAGGAAAGTGCACCACAAGAATTTCCTATGAGGGTTTTAAGACCTCAAATTGAAATGGGTGTAACTTCCTTGATAATTCTTGGAATTGCCACTATGACCCCAATCTGGAAACGGCACAGTAACTTTGCTTCTAATTGCATTGTTCTTGCTACAATATGGTTCATAAACAAAGAGATAATTATGCCACAAGAATTTTCCGCAAGGGTTTTTATGTCCGCGACCTAAAATGGGTGTAACATTTGTGATACTTCTCAAAATCACTATTAAAAATCAAATCTAGAAATGGAACAATCACTCTGCTTCAAATGGCACTGGTGCTCCCGTAATCTAGTGACTATGCCGAGAGAAAACCCTACCCTAAGAAAATCTGCCAAAACAAAATGCTTCTCCTTCACCCAAAAAAGTGTCTAACACCATTTACTATTATCCTTCACAATAAAAATGAATAAGAAACAATATATCCAATAATTCGAGAGAAATTATCGTTTACTTCATTAAATCATAAAACCCTCACGGTAGGGTAACACCATACAATAATCATTTTATGTAAAGATGAATTCCAATCCACTTGCCTCTTCGAGTGGGCAACCTCCAAACAAGCAATGCTCCAATACAATAGAAATTTTTGACATCTCCCGTGAGGGTTGCATCCTTATTTATAGTTCTCTAGCAAACTCTAACCCTAACCACTAGTGGCCCCTACATTATTGACTAGGTCATATTACATTTATTGAATGATCACAACCTAGTGGGATTTACCTAGTCCACATTATATTACATGGGCACCATACCTATCAGATTATTAACTCTAATGGGCCCATAGGCCACCATTACATCACTAGTGAGTATCCCACCACAAGATACATGCCAAACCCCAAAGAAACATTGCAATGTAGCAAAGAGAACACTAACATATGTCAAAGGAACTTTAAGTTGAGGTTTGGAGTGTTCTCATCATAGTAACTTAGCAGTAGTTGGATAAACATGTTCTAAATGTGTTGTATCCACAAATAATTGAATTTCTTTTATGGGTTTGCATTCCATGGTTCTTGTAATAGGTTGGAACAACAAGAAGCATTGTACAATTAATTTATCTTCAACTAAAGCAAACTATATTAAGTGTAAAAAGGAGCATGATTGAGAAAGCTTTTAATGGACATTGGATTAGCATGGGAGAAACAAAGAATTATCTTTTGTGGCAACCCATTCAACTAGGGAAGAACGTAGTTCATATCCAACATGGCAAGCACATTGAGATATATACAAATTACCTAATAAAAATACAAGAAGGTAACCAAATCTAATCGTAATATTGCATAATGAATGAACATTGAATTGATATTCTTATTAAATCTAAGGAAGAATAAATTTGAGAAATTCATAGCAATACCCATTATGAAGGAGATTGATTTTTCATTTAGGGGAGTATTAGAAATAATGAAAAAGCAAAGTTGAAAAAATGTGAAGTGCAAGTTAATCAAAGAGATCGAGTAAGCATTATATGCAACTGAGCACAATTGGAGTGGTGACAATTGCATGACAAGCAAGCACAACAAATTTTAGCACAAGTAAAGGTGCTAAGGGAAAATGATGGCATGACACAATTAAAGGTGCCATTGTGAACAATGACATCACACAATAATGATGAGTTGGTATCTAGTGTCTAGCTAGAGAAGACCATCTCAAACTTGATTGATTAGTTAGTTGAATACCAACTATATATCAAGGAGTCATTGTAGAAGCCTTGGTTAGAGATGATCATTGACATAGTCCACTTTAATAATCTGAAATGTGTCTATAAATATGTAACACCTCAACTTATTTGAATTTGATTATTTATTGACATGTAAATATTGTCGAGAGTTTCACAAAGGATAGTGAATAAACCACACTAAATCATCGATTCAATACTCTTATTAGTGAACAATAGTGTTATAAGATTCTTGTGACACCTTTATTTCTATGAACTATCATCGTTGATTCTGGGCTTTGTGAACCATCAGAATGTTTGGAGATACCATATAATGGCAGAGTGTACTCCATTGTAATGTGTACATTTACAATTTTTTAGTTAATAAAGTTAGATTCTCTACAATCTCTAAGTACTATATTTGTATGTGATATTTCTCTTCATTAAGTTATAAAATCATAAATTAATGGCACGAGGATCATGTGATGCAATGTTGAACATTAGTGTGTTCTTACCAGAATTGGTGTCATAAAAAGTGCATAGATCCTTTGGTGCTATGGAAACTTGAGTCCCACCAATGCAGATCCATCATAAGCATGGATCTATAAGAGGGATCAAATTCATGAAAGGGGAAACCTTTTTTAGAGTATAAAAGTTTCAAGGAAGATTTGCACTTTCATGGATTTGATCCCTCTCAGACCTTGATAGATTTGTGCTAAAGATGGATTTAGATTGGTTTAATGATGGTGTGTTTTGTTATTCTATTCTCGTTCACATGATTGTTGTATGTGTGTGTATGTGTGTGATACATGTGTGTATTAGACTTCATATCATTTTTTTCATATTTTTTAAAATTATTATATCTGGTCGACCTATGCCACTTCACCCTTATGCAACACATTTCTTCTATACTCTGATATTGTCTTGTAGAAAGCGCATTTTGATGCAAAAATTCTCAACTAGTGTCATGACTTATAAATGTTGTATTTATCAATGTTTGCAACAAGCTAATATACATTTTCCCATAAAAATTCAAAGGTTAGCATTAAATTAAGCTAGCACTCTAAAAAGGTTCGTATTTTCATGAATTTGATTCCTCTCAAAGCTTGATAACGTTGTGCTTAAAAATAAATCTTGATTGATTTAATGATAGTGTATTTTGTTATTTTATTCTCATTCTTGTGATTATTATATATTGTATTAATTAATATATTAAGTAGACATCATATATATTTTTTTTTTCATATTTTTAATTATTATATGTGTTCAACCTATACCACATCACCATTATGTCATTATGTTAAGTTACACATCTCTAAAATACTGGGTTGTTGAAAGTGTCTTTTGATGAAAAAAAAGTTTAATTGGTATCAACACTTGTAACTTTGGTGTGTTTATCAAAGCTTGCAACAAACTAGTATGCCTTTTTCCCACAAAAGGTTTAGCATGTTAAGCTAGTGCCGTGACTATCAAACAAAACTTTCAATATATCAAAAGATAAGGAATTCATAACAGAAACAAAGGTATTGAACAAGAAAAATGGAATAACTTAACAATGTTGAATGCAATGTTAAAGCACACCATAACCCCAAATGAAGCCACCTAGGAAAACGAATCAAAGCAATGGATTATGGATAACTCATCAAGATCGTGATTAGACTTGGTCTACCCATAGGTTTGTTAAGTATATGTTTATTATCCCTTTGTGGCATGTGGAGATAAATATTGTATGACAGAGAAAACAAAAGAAAAAATGCGATAAGTGTTGTTGAGTTGAACGTGTACAAAGGCCATAGATTTGTGGTGTCTTATGAGTCATAGATTGCAAGGGGCTAAATTATCGTATATTACAATATATGCATTATGGTATTTAATTAAGCTCAATATTTTGTTAATATAAATCAATGCTTACTAAATTTTTTTACATTGAGAGCCTATTGTCTTGTGTATATTGTGTTTATTAATTAATCTATTGTATGCACAAATAGATATGTAATATAAATTTTAATCTATTGTATGCATAAATAGATATGCAATATAAATTTTAAGATTGTATTATAGTGTGAAAAAAAATTAAGGTGTTCATTTATCAAGCCAAAGAAAATAAACATTTTAACACATAAAAGGTAAAGAATAGTAGACTTCAAAAGTAGGCAAGGAAGAGTAGATTTCAAAAGTTTGAATCTTAAAAATACAAAAATACAAGGGAGAATTAAAAAAAAAATAGCGTACTATGAAATACCAAAAGTTAGTATTTATTCTCATATCCACAAAATATAGTGAAAGTAAGATATAAAACTGATGGTGACATTCCACGTATCCAATAAATAAATTCCAAAGGAATTTATTTCATTTTGCATATATTTTCTAAAGAATTACCAAATTCCAAGGAGGAAGTGTTATGTAGCTTGGAGGAGGGCATCAAGGCCAAGTTGCCTATTGTAGTTTGGATTCTTGTTCAAAGGATTTAAGATGGCTTGGAGACACCAAGGGCTTCAATAGTGTTCTTGTAGGGGCAACTGACCTAGTGGAGTACATTGCTTAGGAGGATCGATGGAGTTCGTAGAGGCTTATGATGGAGGGATGTAGACTTGCCTTGCATAGCTACATCACCTTGGATCCATTGTTGTGCACGGCATTACCTTAGCATGACACATGTACTTCTAGAGTGTAGTGTCTCACTTGTGTTGGCCTACAAGTGCTCAGTGTTGGTTGCTTGTAGGGATGAAGGCATACATTGTATTGTTGTCTCCCTTACCTCTCATATAAATAAAGAAAGCACAAAATCTTTTGTGTTCATATGTGTTCATTCATTCACTTGTATTCACTCTTGTGATGAGATGTGACCTTGAGAATAGTGTGCACTAGCCTCTATCTATCTCTAAAGTATTAACATGTGATTGATCTCTTTCTCTCTCTCTCTTGAGTCATCGGGTTTATTGGTCTTCTTGGAGTATCTTGAAGGTCTAGGGTTAGAATTTGTCCCTTGTAGAGTGGAGATTAGGGTGTTGTGATAAAAACCTAAGGTGGAACTGTGAAGAAGAGGAGAGGATGTCTTGCCTTGGAGTATGTGTTGGAGTGATTTTTGCATATTGGATCATTTAGGTTGCTAGTGTTTTGTTGATTTTCCCTAGCTAGGGTTTGGAGCACTGAGAGGATTTGTACTAGCTTTGAGGGAAGGCTACATTATGTACATGTACTTATCTTGATCATACTAATGAAGTTTCCAGTTGTCCAAAACTTAAGCAATTCTCAGAATTGATTTTCAACTATATATGTTCTTTATGCATTTTTATCTATAGTGATATATGTCTTATTGATTTGACATAATTGAAGGAACAATTGTTAAGTGATTTGACATCTAAGATAAGAATACAAGAGGTTGATTTTACTATTGTCATAATGTTGTTGTACCATTGTTGTTACTATTGTAACATAATATTTTCAAATCCGGTTATTGGTGGATAAGTTGCCCTAAAAGGGCTAAAACTTGTCTCATTGGTCTGGTATATTTTCTCCTTGATTTGCCAAAAAGTTTGGGTTGTTTGGAAGTGAAACATTGTAATATTTCCGCTACTGTTTTCTACCTTGTTTTACAGCGACCCATAGGTTGAAAATTCATAAGACTGAGATCCAAGAAACCTTCTAGGTTGAAGGTGAAATTTATGTTTTGTCTTCAATTTTGAATTCCATTCCACATACCTTTTGTCTTCTTAAAATATGGAGATTACAATACAAATTATAAAGTTTTCCAAGCTTAATGTGAAGCTATGAGATACTATGGTCTTCTACTATACTTTGCAATGTCTCTCTATTTGCATTGTTAGCATCTCCTCCACACTCATGCCCATACTATGTAACAAAAGGCAACTAGGGAAAAGGTGAACATTATTCCCCCATTTTGTTAAGTTTTTTATTATTAGAATTAGGGTTAGGTTTAGGGTTTTGAAACCATGTTGGAACTTACATGATGCATCTAGAAGTCTATAGTGGTTTCCCACACGTTACTAACTCTCTATATTAGATTATGGTAAGGTGACATGGTCGCCACTTGGACATGTGGAAAATATTCACACTCTTACCTTGTCGAGACCATAACTTTCGCATTTGAACTATGTTTAGGGCTTCAAAAATTGTAGACTTACATGATGCATCTAGAAGTATCTAGTGGTTTCCCACACATTACTAACTCTCTATATTTGAATTATGGTGAGGTGACATGGTCGCCACTTGCACATGCGGAGAATATTCGCAGTCTTACCTTGTCGAGGACATAACTTTTGCATTTGAACTATGTTTAGGGCTTCAAAAAATTGTCGAAAGTTGATGACTCAAATTTAACAAAAAATAACATCTTAGAGATGTCCCAAATTATAATCTTCCCCATCTAAAGCATCATTTAACTCATATATATATATATATATATATATATATATATATATATATATATA
>ML855019.1:0-15333 GCA_009831015.1 Picea engelmannii | reverse complement strand
GTAAGTGTGGGAATTAGAAAATGAAGTGAGCCTTTGTCTTGGTCTCCTATAAGTGGAAAAGCCATCACACCTTGTCTTCTCCTAAAATTTGGTGATCTATATCCACTCAAATCCTATGTGAATAAACCCAAAATTAGCCTACAGGTATTATCCTGAGTGCATGCATCTAGTCATAGAGTGTATAGGTTGGTCTAACAAGAACATTGCCTCTTCATGCCATGAAGTGCTCCACGTAGAATTTCGTCTTGGGTTTAATCCCCTAAGGGGGATATACCTAATTAATCTTGATGTACTACTTGTATATGTCTTCCCTAATGATCCTGTTCAGTTCTTGTTTTGTTGGCAGAATTTGACCAAGTTCATCAAGAGAGTACTTAAATGGGGGAAGTTGGTCCATTGAGATGTTCGATGTAGACCGAAGTAAATAGTATCCTATGAGAACCAACAATGGGAATATCCAATCGAAAGCAAGGGTCTTTGAAGAACATATACAAGGAAGGGGTACTGATCTCTCGCTGTTGTCGAGTCTACAAAGCCAATGACTTGATGTAATATTACCAATCGACCATAGAAAAACCAACAATCACTGAATATTACTTTCACCAAAAGGAGGAGAACATGATAAGAATTTTAAATGTAGAAGAGACAGACAATGAAACACATTTGTTAAGGATTTTGGTTGAACTTTGTATATGTCCATGTGCTCTTTGATTATTAATGATTAATGTTAATGTAATTACAAATAAATTATCAATTAAGAACTTAATTTTCAAAATTAATTGTGAATTCAAAGTCATTCATCTATGACCCATCTCCCATAAGCCTAAAGAGTCCACTTAGCACTCATTATCAATTAATTCTTATTTTATTTTTGTAAGAAATGCATCTTTACATGGAGTAAATTTATTTCAAAAATTACATATCATATTTATATACTCATATTTATGCATATAAGTAAATAAAAGTCAATAAATAACTTCGTGCCTTGTTGGATTACATGAGATGATTTTAATTACACATAATTGATATAAGAATAAAAATTTACAAAGAGTGATGGACTGAGAAATTAGATGCCCTACAATTCAAAAAGTTCAAAGACATTCATCTATGACCCATCTCCAATGAGCCTGAATAGTCCACTTAGCACTCATTATCAACTAATTCTATTTTTTAAGAAATGCATATTTATTTACATGGAATTTGGTTTAAAAAATTACATATCACATTAAATATGCACACATATTAATGCATATAGGCATATACAATTCAATAAATGAATTCGTGCTTTGTGGGTTTACACGAGATGATTGCAGTTACAAATAATTGATTTAAGAATACAAAATAAAAAAAGAAGATACATATTGGGAAATAGAATGCCTTACAATTCAAAAAGCAAAAATTTCAGAGTCATTCATCTATGACACATCTTCCATTAGCTTGAATAGTCCCTTAGCATTCATTATCATTTAATTCTAATTTTTGTGTGAGAAATGCATCTTTATTTACATGAAGTTTTTATTTTGAAAATTACATATCACATTTATACATATTAATGCATTTAAATAAATAAAAATCAATAGATAACTTGGTGCCCTATTGGATTATATGAGATGGTTTTAATTACAAATAATTGATTAAGGATTACAAATTTACAAAATGTTATGGACTGGGGAATCAAATGCTTTACAGTTCAAAAAGTGAAAATTCATCATGACCCCCTTGAACCTAATAGTTCACTTAATACTCATTATCAATTAATTATAAGTTTTTTTTTTGTAAGAAATACATATTTATTTACATGGAGTTTTATTTCCAAAATTACATATCAAATTTATACACTCTTATTAATGTAAATAGGCAAATAAAAGTCAATAAACTTGTTGGCTTATATGAGATGACTGCATTTACAGATAATTGAGTTAAGAATACAAATTTACAAAAAGTTATGGACTGAGAATCAAATGCCTTAAAATTGAAAAATGTCAAAGGCATTCATGATTCTATGACCCATTTCCAGTGAGTTGAATAGTAAACTTGACACTCATTATTAATAAGTTCTAAGTTTTCTTTAATAAATTCATTTTATTTACATGGCGTTTTATTTCAAAATTACATATCACTTTTATACACTCATATTAAGGCATATATTGTTAGCTTATATGAGATGATTTCAATTACAAACAATTGATTTAAGAGTAAAAATTTACACAAAGTCATGGATTGGGAAATAAAATGCCTTATAGTTCAAAAGATTCAAAGGCATTCATCTATGACCAGTCTTTAGTGGGCCTAAATAGTCCATTTAACATTCATTATTTATTAATTCTAAGTTTTTGGCAAGAAATGCATCTTTATTTATATGGAGTTTTATTTTAAAAATTAGATATCACATTTATACACTCATATTAATGCATATAGGAAAATAAAATAAAAAAATGACTTTGGAGTGCTTGGTTGGCTTAAAAGAGATGATTACAATTACAAAACGTGGTTTAAGATTACAAATTTACAAAAATTTATAGATAGGAATCAAGTGCCTTATAGTTCAACAAGTTTGAGTCTTTAATCTATCATCCATCTCCCATTAGCCTGATCATTATCAAGTAATTTTAAGTTTTTTTTGGTAAGAAATGCATCTTTTTTTCACAAATAGAAAAAAAAACTTATATTCATATAAAAATGAGTATACATGTTTCAGTCCTCTGAGGGACTTACATAATCCATACAAGTGACAAAAAATAGCCTTCATCCTTCCTTATCTTTCTTTCCAATCCATGCCATTTACATCTTATACATACATACTATAGTCATAATCAAAACAAAAAAGTGGGCTTTAACTATTGCTGATCCATAATCATTTTGCATCCTTGTATGTGGATTTTGTTTTCATCACAAACCAGACCATCAAAAAATTCTTGCACAATAAAATAACCTCCACAATCTCAATCTCATTAAGTTCCCTATAGACATGATTGAATTTATACCATCAAAATTCCTCCATAGTGTTACGGATATGATTTAGGAGGGACTGCAATTTGACCACTTGGATTTGTACTTTCCTATTTTCCCAGTCAATAACTACCTTGGAGTCCCCAAAAACTTGCAACTTTCTTAAATCTAGCATGTTAGCATAATACATAAGAGTCCACATTGCAGATAACTCTTCTTTCATATTTGTACCGCGACCTGGGGCATAGCATATTTTGAAGAAATTCTCCTTAGAGATGTATATGATAACTCCTACACTGCAAAAAGAGGGGTGTCCTTGACAAAGACCATCAAAGAATCCCTTGGGGATTCCATCTTTCACTTCTCACATCACTAGGTTTCTAACCTTAATCTTCTTTAAGTTATTTTTAAAATCAGAGGCCATTTTGGAAATGAGACCCACCACCAACTCAAGAATCATGACTGTATTTTGGAATATGGCTGAATTTTTGGCCCACTAAATGAAGTATAAAAAAATACCAGAGACAACCAAAGGAACTAGCACTTTGCGATTGCTTCCAGTCGAAGAGCCACTCCTATATAAAGTTCCCTACCAATTGAAAGGAAATATTGAGGATATCACAGACCACCTTCCATGCATTACAAGTGAAGGGACAAGTGACAAATAGGTGGGAAGCAATTTCCTCTTCAACAACATACATGGTGTATCTTCTTGGCCCAATCCAACCCCATGTTACTCTGACCTCCCATGTTAGGATATTGTTTCTCAATTCTAACCAATAGACCAAGGAGACTTTGAGGGGGGCGTTTAGGTTCCATATTTCTGCCCACCACCATTGGACAAACTCCTGAAAATCCTCCTCGGCCAATGATAAATAACCCAACTTGACAGTATACATTCCTTTCATTGGATTTTTCCCCCAATAAAGCATATCTATATCATCTTCCTTTAAATATATAAAGTTATATTTAAGGATTTCCACATATTCTTCCCATTCTTCGGCCATTTCATGATCTAGACCTAGATCATCCAGAGATTTCCATATTGAATGACCCACTTCGTCTGCAATTTCCTTCCTATCATCCCATAAAGATAAGATTCCTAAAAAGTGAAGATCATTTATCAAACCCTTTGACATATTGTAGGATTCATAGGCTCCTTCCCACATGTCTTCCCTAATTCTAACTGATTTTCCATTGCCATTTTTTTCGGGAGAACCACTTTCCAATTATTGGAAAGGCTTCGAACATTGATTTCTATTGTGTGGAACAATTGATTATTAATTTATTCAGTTCTCTAAACCAATACAAAATTGTTCTTCCAGGGAAGTACTTGGCTACCATCAGCATGCCCCACAATTGGGTGTTGTGTGCTAATCTCCAAAGGCTCTTAACAACTAGGGCCTTGCTGAACCAAAAGGGGTTTTTGATTCCCCAACCACCATATATATTTGGTATAACAATTCGAGACCATTTTAATAATGGTATGCCCAATGAGTCCTTTTTACCTAACCAGAGGAATTGAAAGAAACATTTCCTTATTTTAAAGAGGATACCTTTTGGTATCTGGGAAATCAATGCACAATAGACACAAATGATGCTCAAAGTAGAGTTTATTAGAACCAAAGGCCCCCCTCTTGAGAACAAATGAAAGGTCCAGTTTGACACTCTTGCTTGAATTTTTCTTGGAAGCCATAGCCAATCTTCTACTTTGTAACCCACAAGCTTGAGATCAAATGCCAAATATTTCACTCCTTCATCTAAGCTCTTCCGAGAGAATGGAAAACACGCCTTCAAGTGCTCCAAAGAGTCCCCATCAAGAGTACATGATAACATTATATATATTTTCCTTGTTTATCTACATTCCCGTAGTTGTGCAGTACAAGTCAAGGATGGATTTTATCACTTTAAATTCCTGCACATTACCTCCACCAAAAATAATTATGTCATCTACAAATAATAAATGAGAGAGAAACACATTGAGAGCCATATTCAATCCTCTTAGAAGACCCTTTATTTTTGCATTATCAATTATTTTACTGAGACCTTATGCAAAAATGAGAAAGAGAAATGGGGACATAGGACATTATTGTCTTAGCCCCCTTGACGGGATGCAGAAGGATGTCGGGGAACCATTTACCAAGACCACAAAAGAAGCAGTTTCAACACAACTCATTATCCAATTAACCGTATGCAAGTTCATTCCAATTTAATTAAGAATAGTCTCATAAAATTCCAGTTGACTTTGTCATATTCCTTTGACAAATTGAGCTTCAATACAAAGGATGGGATATTTTTAGTCTTTATGGTATGAAAAGATTCTTGAGCCAAAGAAACTGCATCATGGACCCGTCTCTTAAAAAGGAACCCAAATTGTTCTATCGATATGAGCTCTCTTAAAATTGGTTTGAGATGGTTTGCAATTATCTTGGAAATGAGTTTGTAGTTTATATTGAAACATGAAATAGGCCTAAAATCCTCAAAAGATGAGGACTCCATTTTTTTTGGAATAGAGCCAAGAAAATCCTATTCAAGGTTCCCAAGACTTTGCCAGATCTTTGTGATTCATGTACAATCTTAACTAATTCCTCCTTGATGAGATCATAGAAACCTATAAAAAATTCAACAGATAGGCCATCTGGTCCCGGGCTCTTGCTTTTCTAGAAATCTTCTAGCGTTGCCAACACTTCCCCCTCCAAAATTTCTGCTTGAAGAGATTCATTCATTTTGTTAGAGATTGATCTAGGGAAAAGATCAACAAATTCTAGGATTTCTTTTGTAGGACAACCAACAGGGGCTTTGAAAAGCTCAAAAAAATAACTAACACCAACTTTAGCGATATCTGGAAAGGAGGAGACCTTTTGTCCTTTAGGGTTTTTGATTTTTTCTATTGATTTGAGGTTTCTCCTATGGTTAGAAAAATTGTGAAAAAACTTGGAGTTTCTATCTCCCTCCTGGAGCCATATTGCCCTACTAATTAATCTCCACTTTGATTCCTCAAGAGCTAGTAGATCAACCTTTTTGTTTAGTAAAGAACCTAACTCATATTCTTCCTCCTTTGACAAGGAATCTAAGGGATTATAGATTAGTAACTCAACAAGCCTGTCTTCAACCTCTCTTAAATGGGATTTGTTTTTAAGGTTGAAATTACATGCCCATGACCGAGATACAAGATTAAATTTTTCCATATTAGAAGCCATTTGATGCAAAAAAGAGCTGACATGAATGAATTTGAGATGGGTCCAAGCTTCTGAAACAATATTTCTGTAATCATATTTTGTTAATCGGTCATGATTGAGTTTTTTGGGGGCAGGAGGTCTAGAGACTCGATTTGAGTTGTTCAATAAAATTGGCATGTGATCTGAATTACCCCCAATCGTTTGATGATCCATGAGTTGGATAACATATTTTTCACCACCAAAAAACTATCTAGTCTCTTAACAACTAGATCTTCCCCTTTGCTACCATTTCTCCAAGTCTGGGACATCTTTGGGGGGCTTCGGGTCCACCAAGTTATGAGCAGAAATCAATTGGGAAAAAAATCCATCGAAAGGGTCCCTTCTAGGAAGCTTTCCCCATACTTCCTTCAGGGACAAAGTAAAATTTAAATCACCCTTGATTACTACATTGGGAGCCTATAGGATACCAAAATTGATTAAACCCTTCCAAAAAGGACTTTTTTCGGTATACAAACCATAGATGTTGAGAATTCTAAAAGAGGAAACCAATGAGAGATCCTCTGAATCCAAAATGATTCCAGAAACAGAGACCGTTGCCGACACATTCTTGAAATTAGGACCCCAAGCAGATAAAAGGCCCCTTAAGAATCCTACCACATCCTTTGCATAAAAGGACCAGTCCTTAAGCCATAGACTAAAAGCTTCAATAACGTTCTCTCCAGGGTACATAGTTTCTTTGACTAAAAGAATATCAAGCTTGCATTCTACAACCATTATTTTTAGGGTCTATATTTTTGGGGCACCCCCTACTCCCGTCGCATTTAGTGACAAGATAATCATTTGTAACTGTTGGATAGGGGTTTCCCTACTCCAAGGGCCCTCAAAATGGTTGACTATTTACCAAATTTTATTTCCTTCATAACTTGTTGCTAGGATAAATACATATGGGATTTTCTACCCACATGGGGAGTCAGACATTTATCCAGGTCTAGACCACCAGAACAAGGGGGATCCAAATTATTTTGACTCGAGATATCAATAAATGATTATATTTTATCAGAGACTTTGAAGACCAGGAGCTAGAGTGAGAGGATGAAGGAAAATTCACCTTATCCACAGGAGGAACCATAGGACTCGGGGAAGACATCGCAATAGATGAAAGGGGAGGCTGAGGAAATAGATGATCCAAAACCCAAGGGCTTAGAGGATTCCTAAAAACTTTGGGGGAGCACAGGGGAGAAGATGACAAACCATCACCCTTGTTAGAGTCCACGAGATTGTGATTTTCTTCCGACGACACCAACTTTTAGAATTTAAAAATGATGAACTATTCTTTGAAGGAACATGCGACTTACCAGGATTCAAATCTTTGAGAATCCCCCCCCATGACCTCCTTGCACTTTCCTGGAGTGGAGCCTTGAGCTATTGCACAATGTAGAAACCTTGTCCGTCACATTTTCTGGAACCTCTGAGTCCGAACCAGATTTTCTCTCACAAGATTTTTTAAAGGAGGAAAGTGTGAAGGGGGTCTTCAACATTGTGCCATCAGATGCCCCAGTTTGTGGCAATCGAAGCATATGAAAGGAACCTTCCATTAGTCGATGCACTAAACGAACATAAAACCTCCAAAAACAAGCTCAATTTCACCTAAAAGACATGTTCTAAGATCCACTTCAATATGAATCCATGCCCAACGCTTGTCTGTCTTGGATTCCTATCTAGGTTCACACCCCACAAATCTACCAATCTGGTTTCATATGGATTCAAGAACAAATTCATTCTAGAAAACTAATGGTAATTTTGGAAGAATATCCCAAACCTTAGTTGGTGAAAGGGAATCCCGCACAAGGTCAAAGTTAACTGCCCATTCCTTTAGGATGAGGCCAGACGGACCTCAGTTCCACACCCAGGAGAAAAGTTTCTCCAAGTCCTCCTTGGAATTAAATTTAAAGACGATCCAATGCTTGGATAGGGTATGGAAAATAGGACAATAGCCTAACAAGCCTTCCCAATTAGAGTCCAACCAAACTGCCATTGTCGAGGCCTACACCATCTTACCAGAAAACCTCCCCATCGCCATGTGACCTAACAGAGATGAGATTTCACTCATAACCACATCTTATCCCATGACCATGCGACACTTCTTCTTCTTAGCCCTCCAACACCTAGCCTTGTGCTTAGGCATGAGGTGCTTCTCCTCTATGTGCTCCAACAATTTTTCAGCATTAAAAAACATAAGGATTGTAGTCTTCCTTGCAGAAGGAATGGTTGCATTCGAAGTGGAGCCACTTGAAATGGTAGGATCCCTATTTTTCTTCGGGCTTGAATGCTTACCCATGTAGAATTCCTCGATCTAGGGAGGCTGACAACCACAACCATCATGAATACCTTTGAAAAAAGGGAGATGCGACCCCTTCCCACCTTCCAAACCCTTGGATAGATTCAAAGCCAAGCAACATTCATTGTGCCTGATCTGTTGCAGACTAACAAACTCCTCATCACTGAAAAACACATCAGTTGTACTGATTCTCTCCTCCTCATAATCAATGTATTCATCCTCCATCCATAATGATATGGGATATAATAAACAGATCATTTAAATTCTGACAAGATCCCGCCGCTCCAAAACTAGCACCTAATGCCACTAACTCCACCAAAGATCTCTGCCATTTCTACTATGATAAGAACCTCTAGAAATAAGCATCGGCAAAACTTTTCCAAGAGAGCCACTAGATAGCTGGTCACCATCATAAATCTCGAACTCTATTATCCATGGATGTCCCGACTCTCGTGCTAACTAGGGTTTTCCATCAAACGTAAGAAATGCACCTTTATTTACATGGAGTTTTATTTTAATTAATATATATTACATTTATACACCCATATTAAAGTGTATAAGAAAATAAAAGTCAAGAAATAACTTTGTGGCTTGATAGTTTAATTGAGTTAAGAATACAAATTTACAAAAAGTTATGGACTCAAAAATCAAGTGCTTTACAATGCAAAAAGGTCAATCCAAAAGCAATTATAAAAAAAACTATATTAAATAAAATAAAATAAATAAATAAATCTAAAATCATACAAATTGATTCATAGTCCCCTATATCAATAACATATTTTTCAAGCACTTGTCAAATGTAATTGTCATTAACATTTGATGTCTATATTGCAACATCATAATTTTTTAAGTAATATTTTAATACTTTTTATCGAAGAGGCCTAAAAAAAGGACCTATCACTAAAATCCTATTGTGGTTTTTTTCGAAAATGACAACTTGGTTCATCTCTAGCGTATGATGAGAAGAAAACTTCTCCCATTTCAAATATTAACAAAATTTTCTAACTGATATTAACTTCAATTTGTATTGTTGCCACATATATGACATTAACATATCTCCACTTTAACATTTCATTAATTATTGACATTAAAACACGATTTTGAAAGCATTTCAAAAAATCTATTTGTTCTCTATTGTTAGTTTTTTCCATTTGTAAGAAAGAGAATCTTGCAAAGAGAGTGAAATGGAAATTGTAAAATATAATCATAGTGACTCAATTCAAACAAACAAACTTATGAGTTCTTATTTTTTACATACAACTTAATATGATATTTTAATTTTTATGAAATAAGAAATTTTATAAGAACACATTAAATCATAATTCAAATCACTAATCTTTAAGAGTTATAAAGATCAATTAAATGGAAATTGAAAAATATAATTCCAATATCCCAATTTAAGCAAACAAACCAATTATATATTAATTTCTTCATACAACCTAATACTATTTTTTAATTTCTATGCAATAAGAAATTTTTATACAAACACATTGAACCATTATTTAAATCACTATTTTTTAAGAGATAAAAATTATGAAGCACTTTAAACTTAGGTATAAGAAATGAAATGGAAATTTAATAACTTAATATCTCAATACAAATAAACATAATAATATTTTAGATATAGTAATGCACACTAAACCAATGATTTTTATATAAGTATTATGAAATAGAAGTAATACTTATACAAGACTACAACATAAAGCTCACATATATATAGTAATCAAGAACTTATATTAAACATTACATTTTTGTTTATACAAGGCTATACTTAAATTGAACAAGTTACACCATAAAGCTCACATATATATAGTAACCAAGAATTTATGTTATAAACATTACATTTTTGTTTATGCAAGGCTATAAAATATTATAAAAATAATTCATAGCATGTATGACTACCAAGAATTTATATTATATTTATACATGAAATAGACACTAGTCTTCTTAAAATATTATAAAAGTAGTCTTTTTAAAATACTATAAAAGGTCATGGAAAATCTTTGACAATATCTCGTACATTCAATGCCTTTTAAAATTCATTCAATATTTTTCATAGGTCAGTTATCAATCATTTGTCCTCCTAGTTCTTTCTATCGAATGTAATAGCAAAAATCACATTTTCTTTGGGATTTTTTTTCACTCTTTCAGGTAATCATCCACTATAACAATGTTAGTTGCATCATATTGAGTATACATTATCCATACTTTTATCAATTGTTTAGTGTATATAACTTTTGTTCTATCATTGATGGCCTTTTGTGTTTTACCTTGTTTGCAACGCAGTCCATGTAAACATAAATTGATCTTGTAATGTTTCTGAAACCAACTTTCTCAAAACTCTTGTTGTGTTTTTTCAAAGCTATCTTACAAATTTCAATGCCAAGAGATTTATTTTTCAAACACATTTCAAGAAATAGTTTTTCATGTGGATGAAAACAAATTGATTTTTCCTCTATTGTAATCTGCATACCTTTGACATTGCCATGATTTGAAACATTAAGAATTTGATAAGGAATAAAACTTAAAACATAACAAGAGAAGCAACATGAAAAGTTGTAAATACATGATATGATATTGTATTCATGATTATAGATTTGCATCTCATCACTCATCACTGTCTTTTTTCTCCTTGTTTGTCACTATATTAAACATATGAAATTTTATGAATTGTGATAATGAATAAAATTCATTAAACAAGAAGAGAAATAACTAGAAAAATTATGTCTTTGTTCTCCTTGTTTGTCACTATATTAAACATATGAAATTTTATGAATTGTGATAATGAATAAAATTCATTAAACAAGAAGAGAAATAACTAGAAAAATTATAAGTACTTGATATGCTATTGTGTTCTTGATTATAACTTTTTTTCACAATCATCAAATTACTACCTTTATTCTTCTTATTTGTATCTATAACATTCACATGATATATGAATTGTGACAATGAGTAAAATTCATTAAATAATAAGACAAACAATAAGAGATGTTAAGTACTTGATATGATACCATGTTCTTGATTATATTTTTTTTTTTTTCACATTCACTTGATCACTGTCTTTATTCTCTTTGTTTTTCTTTTAATAAGAATGATTAGATTTATATTATAAAAGTGGCTGCAGTAGAGCTGAATCAACAAATTCTTACAAAATTTCCAAAACTTAGAGAAGCCTCTTGAACAAGAGGAGAGAGGTCCATCCTCTGATGCTCTATGATTATAATTTTTTTTAACAAAATTTCTTACTTGTTTCCAAGTATAGATTCAGACAAAAGAGTTCAACAAAAGTACTACTTTGCTTATCATAAAACCTGGATTTAATTGAGCTTTAATGTGGTGTCCACCTCCTGTTGGTGCTCGTCCATGGCGCTCTGGTCTGGCTAAGGATGCAGGTCCTCATTTACTTCAAACGAAACATGTGATACCATTGAAGAAGATATAGTTTGGTGATATGGTAGATGATTATTCTGAGCCTGCTTGGTTTCCCAAATTGCCCGACAATGCATTGGAATTTGACAGGAGTGCATGTTCACTTCTTACTTCTTTCAAAATTATGGCCGTTTCCCTATCCTTCTTTTGCTCATTATCCTATATTTTCTACTCCAGTTGGGCATTAGAGTAACGTAGAGCTGCTATTTCATGCTGAATTATGGCCGTTTCCCTATCCTTCTTTTGCTCATTATCCTATATTTTCTACTCCAGTTGGGCATTAGAGTAACGTAGAGCTGCTATTTCATGCTGGTGAGCCCACAAATGTTCCTTCATTTTCAAAATTTCACAGGAGTTGCAATGGCACATAGGCTTGCTGCACCTCCACATATTTTGTATCACCTGGACGAGCACAAGGAAACCACTACTGTTGATGCTGAAGCTGTCTATCAATAGGGGCCAAAGGTGGCAGAGAAGTTTCAAATTAAAGAATAGGAGGACGATGCATAATGGAAATAAACTCAATCCAACAGCTGGGATAAAAAAAATGCAGGTATGTGTCTGAGAGATTACATAAGGGAACGAAAAAGGAGTGGGTTAATTCGAGAGCAATTTTTCCTGCTACTTTTTTAGCAGGTTTTTTGGCGGTCCGTTTTTAAATTTCCGGCCAATTCAAAATTTTGATAGATTTTTTGAGCATCTAGATTGGGAACGAAAAAGGAGTGGGCTAACTCTGGAGCAATTTTTCTCCCAAACTACTTTTTCCACAGATTTTGGATAACCCACTTTTAAATTTCTGGCCAATCCAAAACTTTGATCAATATTCTGAGCATCTGGATTAGTTTAAAATAGAGCCAATTGAACAAATTGATTTAAAATGGAGCAAAACATGAAAATATAGAAAAAACAAACAGATTGATTTAAAATGGAGCAAAACATGAAAATATAGAAAAAACAATGATGTGAATGTGCTTGGATAATTCCCATATGCGGGTCGGAGGACAACCACGATCCAAATAAATGCATGCATGGGTATTGATGAAGTCATGTGCCAAGTGGAGAGTTAAGCTCGACAGAGGTTGTTGGTGTATGCGAGGTGTCCGGGATATGGTGCGAGCTTGAAGGTTGTTAATGATTGTTGGGTCATGTCGACCATAAGTTTTAATGTTCCATGCATATTCCTAAGGGATGCGTTGCAAGACTAAAACATCATTATTCTTTAAGTGCCGTTGTTCTAGTTGTTTTTCCCTCTTGGCAAGAGAATCAACTATGCCATTTTGATGACGAAGTGTGTGGAAATATTCGACTTCATGAAATTTCTTTTCTTAATGTGTGAATTCGCTGATAGATTCATTGAGTACTAGGCTGTTTACAATTGCTTAGTCTTTGAATTCATTTGATGATCAATTCAGAATCACTTATTATTGTAATCTCTGATCTTGGATTTGCTCTGATAAGTTTTAGTTCAATGAAGACTGTCAAAGTTTCTATTTGATTATTAGAAATTTTCCATAGTCTTCATTCATAGTTTGTGATCTCTTTTCCATCGGAGTCATATATGATCTCCCATATCTTTTATTTCTGGATTTTTTTTTGACACACCATCAAAGAAGAAAATCATTTTGGCTCATTTTTGTCTTCAAGATGTAAATTTCGAATCACTTAATTTGAGCCGCCAATGTGATTTCTTAGAGGATACAATTGGGGGAGTTTATTGATGGGAATTCCTTGGAATGACAATGCTATTGACGCACTCCCGTTCTGTTTGGTATAAACTTGCAAGTGAGTCTGGATTGAATCCTTTTGAGTATATAACTTTAGATAATAGACTGCAAGCGAGAGAATGAACTTTGGTGAATGGAATGTATATATTATGAAAGATTTATTTATTTCGTGCTAGCCAAATTTCCTAGCAAATGAATTTTAGCACGACTTTCCAAAGCCTCGCCAGAATAGATTTTTTTGGCAAATCTACCTAAATAAATATGTTTCCAATGTAATAACATTTCGTTCTAGTTGGAAGGGAAGGTGTGCCTTGATTGCATAATTTTGTATAAGAGTTCCCGGACTTGCTTGGAGACTGCACAATCAAAGAAAATATGATGAATGGATTCATTGTCTGATTTGCATAGCACACACCTTGATGGTCCAACACTTCCTCTTTTTTGCAAGTTTTCAACAATTAATAACTTCCCATGAATCATAACCCAACATAAGGCATTAATATTGGGGAGGGAGTCACCTTTCCAAACATGGGTCCATAGTTTAGTTCTTGGAGGTCTGAAGGTGTCCTTAAGGAGCTACTGAAAGCTATCTTCCACTGAATAGATTTTTGATCCCCAACATCGCTCATCAACTATAAAGGAGTCAACCAATGCACATCCTGTGAGGATCCCAAAAATAAAATTGGCAGAGGGGCCATAATGCTCTGGAGGTTGATTGGTTTCCAGTCTTTCCATTTACCATTTTCTTCCCAAACTAAAAGACATGAAAATTTTCCAATTCCATTTCCAATTCCCAAATATTTTATATGCTACAAGTCCTCGCAATTTCCTTGTAGAGGTTTCCCCATGGTACTGTCAGACCACAAGCTTATAGTATTCCCATTCCTTGGCAACCATGATATCTGATATTGAATGAGCAGAGAAACTACTTTTATGAGTTTTTATATAGGAGATCCCTTGGAGTTTGAGAGGGGGGAATCAAGGCAACGAAGTCTAGAATTGTTGAAGTATCTAGAGAGGACACTTTTCCAAAATTCATTCACCATGCAACTTTTTCACCCAAAGCCAAATTCATGAGGGAGGGGTCTTTGATAGCCAGACCAACTCTATCCATAGGTAGGAATATTGTTGACCAATAAATTAAATGGAAGTTTTTATAATTGGTCTTCCCTCCTTCCCATAGAAAATTCTTGATATGCTTGGCCATTTGGTTATCAACCCATTTGGGAACCATAAGAGATGCACATTGAAATATGGTTAGAGTGGAAATGATTTATTTTATTAAAACTATTTTACTTACAGGGTTGAGCCACCTTGCACCCCACTGCTGGATGAAACCTTCATTTTTCTAATAACCTCTTTCCAGTCTGATCAATAGAAAGAGAGATTGGATTATGATCTGAAAGGGTCAGAGGAATAATTTTAGAGGTGATAGAGAGGGTGGCACATGAAAAAGTTACTATGAATAAGAAAACGATAAAGGCGATCAACAATACGGCCCATACTTGAACATTTGTTGCTCCACATATATTTCCCCTTGGCCGAATTGACATCCTAGAGATCCTAATATGAAATGAGGTCTTCCATTTTTTCACGCATGGGGTCACACACACAACTTCCTACCCTTTTTTCTGAGCTATACATAATGGTGTTAAAGTCACCTAGTGCTACGATACAAGTAGAGAGATCCAAAATTTCTTTTGCTGCAAACAAG
>ML855018.1:40230-52401 GCA_009831015.1 Picea engelmannii | reverse complement strand
TTGTAAAGCACATTTTTGAGCACTTTGAGAAAATAATACAAATGATCCATTGGAAGCTGGACCAGGAGATGTAGCCCAAGAGAGGGGTGAACTCCTTTATCATTTGTTGTGTTATGTGTTTTCTGTTCACTGTTATTGCTGTTGTTTATATGCATCTTGAATGAGTAAATTCTATTAAAGTTGTGTTGCAAATTTGATCCATTTTCATTTTAACACATAAATTTTACTTGCAAATAATTTCAAGAATACAAGTCTTCTTCATTTTTACATCACACCTCCCACTGCTTTCAAATTAAAATACCATATACTATTGAGACACAGGCCTTCTATACTGAATAGCATACAAAATTGGCAAGTTTATGAGGACGATGAATAACTCCAAAAACTTTGAGAGACGGTAGATTACTTTTTCGAAACGCATGTTGACCAAGAAAACCATAATGACCCTATTTGGATCATGCAGGAAGGTGAAGACCCCCAAACGTTCCAAGATAAAATCGCTAACCATCGAATGCTTGTTTTAAAAAATAATCAGATACCTAAGGTTCGGATCCCCTTAGAAAGGATATTCAACCCTGATGACATCCCTTTGAAGTCTACCTTACAGCCTCAGCTAGAGGAGGTCGAGGATTGCGATATAGGTACCAAAGAAAATCCTAGGTTGGTGAAATTATCCAAATATCTATCTCCGGAAATCAAAAGTAAGTATGCTGAGTTGCTTAGACAATATAAAGACGTTTTCACTTGGTCTTATGATGAATTGATAACTTATGACACTACTATAATGGAACATAAAATTCCTCTGAAACTAGGTGTAAAACCTTTCAAGCAAAAAATAAGATAGATTAACCCTATCCTACTACTAGTAATAGAAAAAGAATTCAAAAAAATCTTGGACGCTAAAATCATTGTCCCACTGAGATACTCTGAGTGGGTAGCCAATTTAGTTCCAGTGAGAAAGAAAAACGATGAGATTAGGCTATGTGTAGATTTTAGAAACCTGAGTCGATCATCACTTAAAGACAATTATCCATTACCTAATATGGATCATGTTTTAGAAAAAGTAGTTGGAGCTAACAAAATGTTCATGATTGATGGTTTTTCAGGTTACAATCAAATTGCAGTACACCAAGATGACAAAGAAGGAACTGCATTCACTACTCCTTGGGGTACCTTTATGTATGAAAAAATGCCTTTTGGTTTAATGAATGCAGGGGAAACTTTCCAACAAGCCATCAATATCGCTTTCGTGGGAGAAATAGATAAGTTCATTGTTATCTATATTGATGACCTAATTGTTTTCTCTAAATCTAATGCAGAACATCTAACACACCTCAAACAAACTTTCGAGAAATGTCACAAATTCGGTTTGTCACTTAATCCCAAGAAATACCATTTCACAATGCAAGAAGGTAAAATCTTGGGTCATATTGTGTCAATAGATGGAATCAAAATCGATCCCAAAAGGGTCGAGGTGATAGATACCATAAATAAACTTCTTGAGAAGATTCATCCCTAGCTTTGCCGAAATTGTTAAATTGATTACAGATATGCTTAAAAAGAACAATGAGGTGAAATGGACAAATGAAGCCAAAGCGTTGTTTCAACGTATCAAGAAGGTAATAAGAAAATCTCTAGTCTTGGCAAGACCAGATTACACAAAAGAGTTTTTGATTTTCTCTTTTTCTCTGAACATACAACCACAACTGTATTGTTACAAAAAAATGATGAAGGTTTTGAGCGGCCTATTGCATTTTTTAGTAGAAGTCTCAGGGACGCTGAGCTGGAATGTGACATTTTGGAAAAATAGGCTTATGCAATGGTAAAATATCTCAAGGCTTTCAGAACCTACATATTGCACTCAAAGATCATTTCCTATGTGTCGTCAAGTTCTGTTAAAGATATATTGGTGCAGCCAGATAGCGACAGAAGAAGAGGTAGGTGGATAGCTAAGATTCAGGAGTTCGACTTGGAAGTCAAACCAACTAAAGTTATTAAAGGCTAGGGTTTGGCCAAATTGCTATCCGAATCAAATATAAAATCACTTGGGATAAATCAGGTACAAGAAAATGAGGGATTTTTAGAAATAGATGAGCTTGACGTCACTGCACCCACAACTGAAATTCAAGACAATTTCTCTACTTCAGCCTGGTATCAAAATATTGTTTCTTAGCTACTGACCCTTCAATTTCCTAGTGAGTTAACCCCATCTAAAACTAGGACACTGAAATTACACGCTGTAAAATATTGTATCATAGATGGTAAATTGTATTGGAAAGACCCCCTAGGTTTCCAGTTGAGCTTGTTAGTCGAGACTGAAACAGAAAGGGTAATAGATGAATTCCACGAGGGAGTGTGCAACGAGCACCATGCTTGGCAGACAACGACTTATAAAATCTTAAGAGTCGGGTATTACTAGCCTAGATTATTCACCAATGTGAACAATAAAGTTCGAACTTGTACTCCTTGTCAGTTGTTTACATGCAAACAAAAAGTCCCATCTTTAACTTGAGCTCTGGTTAAAATAGAAGCTCCATTTCAACAATGGGGTCTTGATTTCATTGGAGAAATTCATCCACATTCCATCACACAACAAAAGTGGATTCTAACTGCTATAGACTATTTCACTAAATGGGTGGAAGCCATTCCCACAAGAAATGCAACGAACTCAGTAGTAATCAGTTTCCTAGAAGAAAATATTTTATCCAGGTTTGGCTGTCCCCGAAAGATAGTCACTGATAATACCCCAACATTTAAGTCAATGGCCATGGTAAGCTTCTGTCAAAAATACAACGTCATAGTAGGACACTCAACAAATTACTATCCATAGGGTAATGGTCTATATGAATCATCTAATAAAATTATGATTACTGTGATAAAGAAGGTTTTGGCTGAAAATAAGAAAGTGTAGCATATCCATTTAAAATATGTTGTATGGGTTAACATGATAAGTACCAAAAGATCAATTGGGATTTCCCCTTTTCAGATGGTATATGGAACCACATCATTTTACCAATAAATCTTGCTCGACCTGTGATGAAACTTTGGCAAGATTCAAATGAAGATTCCAACATCGTTACCAAGAGGATAAACTAGTTGGTTGAAGTTCAGCAAAATCGGGCTGAAGTAAATGAAAGGTTACAGAGATATTAGGATAGCATTAAGGCCTTATTTGATAAAAAAGATAAAGATAGAGATTTCATCCCTAACGATCTGGTCCTGAAATGGGAAGCCAGGAGAGAAGACACTGGTAAACATGGCAAGTTTGATCCAATCTGGTCCGACCCATATAAGATTTCGACTTCTGAGGGTAAAACTGCTTTTTTATTAGAAAATATCGATGGAGACATTCTCAATGCCTCTGTAAATGGGCGACACCTTAAACACTTCATGCAGTAATGTGTTTCTGAACTCTCATTGTACATACCCGTTTGTTTTCATGCTTACTGTATAGTTTCATTTCCTTCGGTAAGTTTTTCTGAAAAAAAATTAAAAATTGATTCATGAGATTTCCTGACAATTAGTATGATAATTTATTTCGTAGGAAAGTCACTGACCAACCAAGAAACTAGAAGATTCTAAAAAGGTGACGAGCACCGATAAACGTATTAAAATTTTTTCCAATGGAAAAGGTAATAAATTAATATCTTGTTTGGCCGGCAACATAGGAGTTACCAAGGTACGAGATTCTGCTCTGAAAATTCAATCTAAATTACCATGAGAGATACAAATGGATAAATCATTAGTTTAGTTGATGTTGATGCTATCACTGAAATTTTCAAAATAAGGAAGTAAAAAAGAAAGGGGGACTTAAGGAAAAGTTTTAAAGTCTAACTAAGAAAATCTTAAAAAATGGTCATGTGCACAATAGTTTTTCTAAAACCCTTTACTTYCCCCCTAGTCATGATAAAGCTCGCTTTTCTCCTGACCCTGAGTGTTTTATCATAATTTCCTTGAGAAAAGAAAGGTCTCACTTTGGTTCTGAAAATTCTCAAACAAACTTTMAAAAATGAGAATAGGTTGAGTTTATAGTTCTTTAACTTTAGCTGAACCAGAAGTATGCCTAGGTTAATACTAACCTTATTATCCTTCCTAACATGAAGAAATTGATTGGTTTTTCTCAAGGAAATTCTTTTAAAAARATGTCAAGAAGTTTCCCTCAAGAATTTCCCTGAAGMCAACATTGTTTGAAGGCAAGAGAGAAGATTAGTCCAGAGTTATTTAAGTGAGTTGACAKGCCTCTGTTTCTTAAATAATTCAAGTGGATATCTTCCTGATGTATATTACATATTGATTGATTGCCCCCACTTCATTTTAAAAGAAACTATATACAGACAGATGGTGAAAGGAAATTCAATATTGATTGCCCCCATCTAGTATAAAGAGATGAAGAAAGGAAATTCATTATATTGATTGCCCTCATCTCAATATTTAAATGCTAGAAAACAATGAAGTGGTGAAAGGAAATTCAATATGGGAAGTTTGATAAATTCACCGGGGTACTGAACAGGCTCACTAGCAGTGAGGAAATATATTTATATTTGATAAGGTTGTTATACATGAATTGCAAGACGCTCTGGTAACTTTTCTTCTTTCAGCTGGATTCACATTATAGGTTGGGATCCCCTAATTTGACACTTTTAAATTTACTTTACCTTGATGCAAACGAAATCAGATGAAACCTGGTAGAATGGATAATTTGGTTTTGATTATCTTATACATATCTGAGGTCAGTTTCAGAAAAGGAAATCTATTGAGAACCTAACTCGAGAAAATCAAATGTTTTATTTTTGAAGAATTTTCAAAATCAAATGCAGAGATCCTAAAGTCTTGTTTCGATTTCCCCTCTACTCCGTTCCAAAAAGTTGAATTATTGACCCCATTTACCCAAGTTAGGCCCTTGGTCTACATTTGTTTCTCGTCCCACAAGGAAACGGGATCCCTAGATGGAGCCTAATGTTGATACGAAGTTTAATTGTGTATTCCTTTAAACCTGAAGCTTTGCTTTTTCCTAGTCATAGAGTCGCCCTTAGTCCTAAAACAGAGTCAAAAGTCTTTCAATTTTTTGGGTTTCGGGATTCGGCCTTTCACAAAGCATGTTTTCATAACTAACAACTCCAGAGTCCCGGTGCCGAAATCCCAAAAATGCTTTATATTAAAGTAATAAATAAAAAAAAAGTGGGTGCTATAAGTCCCAACACGTGTTTCACAAAATATCCTTTAATCGTGATTAATTAAACTCTTAAACATGATCAACAATTCATTAATATTTCATGATTCGGGTTTCCTTGTATCAAAGTGTTTTCAAAGCGTCATCCCTTGAACTCCCGATCCCCGATTTTCCAGAAAGAAGAAGTTAATTAATAATATTAATTGATTAAATCGTTAATACAAGTAATTAGAATATAAACTAATCCCATCGTGATTTCGTGATTCAGGGTTTTCTTATGACATGCCTCATGGGTACAGGATCCCCGAAATTCCGAAATGCGAAATCGCAATTTTTTTAACAAAGTTTAAAACGAATTTGAGTTAGCTTAAAACATGATTAATAAAGATTAAAACAGCTTTTCACGTTTCACATTTTGGGATTTGGTAAAAGCAGTCCTTTTGAGACTCCATTTTGAAATCGCCGATATATGGTAATATATGTAACAGACAAATAGAGATATTTTAACTTAACTACGTATCTCTGGGCATATCTCCCTCATTAAAAAATTAAAGTTTTACCTCCTGTCTCAGTACATCTGTCGTAAGAAGAGTTAAAGGTTAATAAAGGTTTGGTTTCTTCAAATTTTCATTCTTATTTTTTAGACTCAGAAGTGAATCGCATTAAAAAAACTTACACATTTCCCTCTGCGACAAAATTTTATTATGAACACGAGCATTATGGCACCTAGAAAGGCACCTAAGAAAAGTGAAGAAGTAACTGAAATCTCAATACCAAAAGGAGATGTCGTGTCTGATACTACACCGCATGCCATTGATTCCATCAAATAATGGAGGCAAATTTTTGAAACCTTGGACTACGAAATCAATAATTTCCTCGATGATTATGAAAACAAACTCTAGGACATAACAGATTCTGAACTGCACAAAGTAGCCATGTGTCCACGACTCATGACATACAATGATATGATCAGTTGGTCTTTAAAGAGGAAAAGCGTTCAAACTAGAATCATTTTGGATAGCCAAGGGCTCATCATCTACTCTTTCAGACTAGAACATATACAAGTAATGTATTAAATGTCTCCCAATTCTAAGTACATTTACAATAAAGAGTTTGTAAGTGAAATTCAAAGGAAAAAATGCACAGAGGTTGACCAAACATACCCCAGCATAATCAAAGACTGGTGGAGACACCTAGCAAAATTAAGGGCCGATACCCATAACGTTTATGCCACAACCTCATTGAATGAGTACATGGTCTATGTGGCGATGATGTTATGTATACTTTTCAAGAAGAAAATCCCTACCCATTTCCCTACAGAATGGGTGCCCCTTTTACATGAAGCAACCAAAGGCTATAGCTTCAAGTGGAACAAAATTCTATCAAATAACCTAGCTAAGGAGGTTATGGAGTATCAAAGAGATCCAATGGATGACCAGTAGCCTTTTACATGTCGACATATATCATGGACGCTATATGTTTCACGACCCCTTTCCCGTTGATGAATTGGAGTTGGAACCCAACCTGCACTGAACCGATTCATGAATATCATTCTAAGCCGTGGGAAGAAAATGTTAAGGATTCTTTTTATGAAATTTGTCATTTCGTGGTGATACCAGTGCATCAGATGTTGTATGGTTGTGCACCCCCCCCCCCGTATTTCAGAGTCGGTCATAGGAAATCTCAAGGCGATTTTTGATTGGTCTGTTGAGGAGAATTTCTCCTATATCAGGGTTTTTGGATGTTCTATCCCTCCTCGTGCACTTCCTAAATTCCTCCCTGACAAACTAGTGTGCAGGGAGGTAGCTCATCAGATAATAATAGGCAGTATTGGGATAGAACCGAAGACAAATCAAAAGAAGTTTTGGCCAGTCTTCCCCATACAGATTGGAAGGTTTTCGCTACTCAATCTGGGTCATTCCAAGTTTGAATTTGCAGCTCTAGAGGAGTTCAAGTTGGTGAATATCGAACATAGGAAACATGACCCTTATAAAATAGTCAGAATCCACATGGCTCACTGTGGCATGAAATCATTTGAACATGAGGAATCCCCTCATGATGACATTTTCAAAGGGGTCAAAACCTATGAGGAGGTGTTAGACATGGTACAGATGTTATCATCCGATTTGCAAACCAGTCTCCTAACCTTCTAGAGACACAGGCGAAGCAGTTTTCCCAAGGTATTGTAGGGAGAAGCAACATCATCTTCTCCAGAACAAGAAAAAATCCCCCTAGGCTTCGGATAGAAATCACAGGATAAAGCATACACCGAGGGAAATTCACAGGGGATAGAAGGATCTGCACAAAAAAAAGAAGTCCCACAGACAGAGAATCCAGGAACAGAAACATAGAGAAGGTATGGGACACCTCCTGAGTCCAGTCAATCTACCCCCTCTTCATCATCTACCATTCATTTTGATACCCCCAAGACTTCATGGAAAACAAAATACACAGAATTGGGTAATCCCATCACTTCCTTGACCCCTTTGCAATCTACTTTTGGGCTCCCTCAGATAGGAGTCATATATGCTAGTGACCTCGACCCTATCTCCAGAGAAGAAATTCCTCCCTCTGATTACTTCTTCAATACAAAGAGGAAGGTTGTATTAAAGCAGGAGATGTATATGAGAGAAGGTGGTATGGTAAATAAACACAGGGTGCTGGTGGATGGGAAAAACTTGGAAGAAGGAGTTTTCGCTACAGAGGTGGCGGGCTCCATGGGAGATGGCAACAACAAATCTATTCACTGTTGGCAATATGAGAACAAGGTTGGAACAAAGTAACCACATGATAACCCAGTTGCAAAATCAACTAAAAGATACCGAGAAAAATATCAAATAAGAAATAAATAAAGGTCAAGAGTAGGCCAGAGTTGCTGAGAAGCAAGAAATTCAATCGCTGAAGTCATGTCTAGACGAGATGAATGAGAAGATGCAGACTAGCCAAATACAGGTTATTCGACAAGAAGAATTGGTAAGACAACTACATGCTAAATTGAATTCAATAAAAGTCTAAGTTATATATCTGAAAGTTTTTCAGGACCAATCATTGGAGATACATGCGAAGGTAGAAACCAAGAAATAGAAAGTAATCTCCCAAGTAGAAATTAATCATAATTATTTTTAGGAAGCAAGAAATGCTCTTGATAATATTATTTTTAAAGAAAAAGAAGCTAAAGAAGTAAGGGACACTTTCCAAAAGGCAGTTGTATGTTCTAAAAACAAAGAAGTATCGAAAATTCCAAAGCTTTTTGTCATGGAGCATATTAGAGGCGATATCATGCTCAAGGTATGGGAAAACAACATAGCAGAAAATAAGAAAATAGTCAAAGAAATCGAAGACGATTGTGAAAGAATCTTTGATTTGTTGGACAAGGAATCATTAGGTATTGGAAGAGACAATTTCACTGGGAAATTAGGACAGATAAACATTGTAAGACAAAAGTTGAATTTCAAAGTGGGTTTGAACGAATTTCAAATGGAAATTTCACAGTTAAAGGAAATGGATGTTACCCTAATACACAAGTGGCTAGTGAAGCTAAACTTAAAATTGCAATAAATTAATTTTACTGGTAAGGGGATTGAAGATCGGATTCTAGAAACTTAGAGAAAATTCTATCTATTTGAAGCAAAGGATCTTCCAGAGCCTCCCAGAAATTTCGTACATTTTCTTGAAAAATGTATTAAATGTATCAGGTCAAAAGAAGGAGATACTTCAATAAAATAATGAAGTATCATTTTGAAAACTTATATTATCAAGATGATAGTAAAACACATGATAATCATGCAAAAGGTTGAGGTTTGCAATTCTTGTAACTGTTTGCCCCTAGGAATTAGGAGATCACCAACCAACAATCATCAGTGATCTGGTATAAATATAATTTTAGGATACTGATCTAGGGGTTTTTCTGGGTGCATTGTAAAGAAGAATTTGAAGATATTTTTGAATTAATACAAATATAGATTGAAGATTCCAGATCTGGTCAAGTTTGAGTTATGTGTTTCTCTGTTGTTTAATATTTTTCATATATCTCTTCGATGAATGCTTAACTGCAATTTAGTACAACCTCTAATGTGGTAGTTAATTATTCTTGCAATTTAATCGTTTACAACCTTTCCTCTGTATCGACTATTAGCAGATATAAGACCTGCAAATGTTATAGACTTCAATATCATATGCTTCATTAAGATTTTTTCCTAACTATTTTCTTCTCCTGTCAACAAAGTAAGATTCCTCTTTAATTGATGCCTCACCTTGTTCGATAGCTTTATGTTTTCTTTTCATTTCATGGATTTCCCTTTTTCAAAATTTAACTCAGATACCAGAAACGGCCTTTAGTTTCGTCATTCTATTAATTCAAAGTTTTGGAGTTATTCCTATACGTTTTGAAACAAAAATAACGAACCCTTAAAACAAAACAAAGAACCTATCCTTTCAGTCTCCATCACTCATGACTGTTCCAGTTACAAGACAACCTAATATTAAACCTGGCCTATCAGATCAAACAAGCATTGCTTTGAATTTATTCAACACCATCCTATAGACAACAAATAACTGGGTTGAGTTAGAACGTTCACGGGCAGTAATTGAAAGAGACATTAGTATCCAGGAAAAATGGGAATCTAGACAGAGACAATTAAGGAACCAACAATAACCCTTTTCATATAACTTACCTTTTTATCCTTAGCCTTCTCTATCTTTTCGGATGCCTTGATGGTTTACTTTAGATCCTTAAAGTAAAAACTTAGGAACAACATCTTTTTGGCGTTGTTGACGGGGAACGAAGAAATGAAGCTTTTCCCTGGGAAGAACGACATTGACACTTTCTATCTTTGATAGTGAACAAAGATCGAAAAACTTATAAGGCTACCCTTATCTTTCACTTGGCGACTCCACGATAAATAAACTGGATTTTAACTGAAAGAATACTAGAAAAAACCCAGACAACAAACAGACTTTGCCTGTTCTAGATCCAAAAGAAATTTTAAAATCAAGAAGATATCTTAAACAGACTGTATCATCGAAAAATAGGTTTTATCAACCTAAAATTTTAGAGTCGAACACTAGAGATATTTTTGAAGGATCGAATACCCCAACGTATTACAGGGGATTACCCACCAATAAGATTACAACCCTTGAGCCTGGTTTGGTCTCACCTGATTTTAAAACTGAGATTTTCCCAACTGTTTCTTTCTCCAATAGAGGTAAAAGATCCGCATCACTTCCCTCTTCGATTGGCACTTATTCACTTCACGAAGTTCATTTTCCTATCTCTCAGAACTCCTATGATCATACTATTCTTCTTGACACAACTCCTGTTGACTCTCCTTTATATTCACCCTATGAGTCTGAAGAAACTAGTCCACTTTTCCCTAGTTCCCCTTCCTCAAGTTTCCTGTCTCTTGATAACCAATTTCCTGAAACCCTTCCTCATAATTTCCAAGAAACAACCTCTAAATCATCAATGGATGGGACCGGAGGAGGTGCTGCTGGAGGTGGGGCTGGAGGAGGAGGAGTAGGTGTCCAAGTACCACCCTCTAAAATCTTTGCAAAAGTGGATGCTAGATATTCCCCTTTGGTCCTCCCAGTCCCCCTACATGACTTACCTGAAAACTACAAGAAGAATATTCCAAAATTAACAAGAGAGGGTGATTTGACTGCAGCTAAACACATCAATTTCTTTGACCAATTTGCCGATATCCTTGGAATCGAACATGAAGATTTCTATTCGAGACTCTTGGTTCAAACTTTTGAAGGATAGGTAAGAACCTAGTTCCAAGGCCTAGCATCAGGATCTATACCGTCTTATGAGGAACTTGAAAATTCTTTTATTAGACAGTGGAGGGAAAGGAAAGACCATATCTATTATCTAACTGAATTTGGGGCTCTAAGAAAGAAACACTCTGAATCAATCCTCGATTTCACTCAGAGGTTCAATAAATTGTATAATAAGATTCCAGTTGAGGTCAAACCCTCCCAACCTGCAGCGAAAGTAACCTTTGTCGGGGCTTTCGACCCTGATTTCGCCCTATTATTGAGGGAGAGGAGATCAATAGACCTCACCAATATGCAAGATGATTCCTTAGAGATTGAATCAAACATGATGGCATCAGGAAAGTTGAAAACCAAATTTGAAACTAGAAACAAAGAAACTAGAAGATATAGAGATCAAGGGGGACCATCTGGATCAGGAAGATCTTCGAAAGACAAAATAAATGAAATGGTGAGAATAATCAAAGAGCTCTCAAATAATATCTCAAGAATGGAGCTAGACCAAGCGAAGAATGAGCACTTCCCCAGAAAGGATTTCAAAAGGAATCCTAACCCTCAAAATCCACCAAGACAGATTAAGAATGAAGATAAAAAAATTCAATCCCCCTTTAAAAGCGAAAACTTTATAGGATGAGAAGACATGGACAATTTTGAGGAATTAGAAGAAGACATTAATAATCTTGGTGATGATTGCCTACAACCTTTTTTAATGAGGGAAGATTATGAAAAATCTGCAACCACGAAAGATAGATCCCAAAAGAAAAAAAATAGTGGTATTATTGAAGATTCAACCTATCAGGAACTTGTAGACGCTATAATGGCCGAACTCCACCAAAAGTACAATCTAATGCCTAGAAACAAAAGCCTCGCAACTCCCCCAGCGAAAACGATTTTTCCCAAGGGTCAAACAGATGCGTCAGTTTCAAAAAACACTGAGAAACAGACTATAAGAACTAGAACCACTGACACACAGCCTACCAAGACAAATCCAACGGAGACATCAACCATAAATGCATAGAAAACGAAAGTCCCTGTAGTTGAAACTAAAACCTCACTACAAAAGAAAGCTGAAAAGAAGGGGTCAAAAATGAAAACCATAGAGGTCGACAAAACAATGGGAAGTTTCAATCTGGAAAATGAAATAAATAAAATCAAAATCCCTATACCTCTTGTTGAACTGGAGAAAAATCCAATTTATAGGAAACAAATCGCCAAATTAATCATTTTTT
>ML855016.1:12924-28547 GCA_009831015.1 Picea engelmannii | reverse complement strand
AACAACTATGCATGCATACTACTTATATACTAACGGGTTAGAAATCAAACATAAACTAATCAAACCATAAAAAGTTCATGAATTGGGATGGGAAAATCATTCTCTTTATTACTTAAAATGAGTCAACTTACAAAAGTTGAGACCGACCACCGCTCCTTGAACCTAATCCTGGGCTCCTCTTCTTCTATCCTTCAACTGCTTTGCTTTAAATCTCCTTTGGCATTAGGAAAGGATAAAGGGTTGGGACAGTGGAATATGTAAATGGGCAGAGTTTCTTTTCTATATTTTTCCTCTTCCAAATGGTACCCCTACCCCTTCTTTTATAGGCTAGAAGGAGCTAGGTATTTGGACGAACCCTCGGCCATGCATGGCCGGGAGTTTTAGTTAACTCACCCATAGCTTTTTGTTCCGTCAACAACTTTCCTTTTTTCATGCTTTTGTCAGTCCACGCGGGCTGTTTTGGGTCAGCCAACGTGTACACGTGTGCAATAATGGGTTAGGGTGCATGGGCCTTTACACAAGAGGATTTTCAAGGAGTTGTTCAACAGTGTTTTTGGCAAAGAAAGGATATGAGTTGGCCTGATGCCAGGTAAACATGTGTGGTGCAATTTAAGGTTATAACAGATGCCCCCTAATGTGTGAGGTCAGAAGAGTATCTGATGGCCGAAATACATTACCAATCTTTACTGATGTGCCGAATGATTGAGCCCAAGGATCAGGAACCAGGAGGTGCCATCTGCAAAATAAAAAATGTCTCACTGAGGCGGGCATACCCATGCTCGAGATAAAATAGAACCATGGCTACCAATCAAATACACTGTAGATCCATGTCAAATAACTATAAAGAGTAGCCACGAACAATACACAACGAAGCTACATCTCGAAATCAGAAAGATATACATATAGAGTATCCATCTTCCAGAAGCTGATTCGGCCTGATGGCTGGAGATGAGATCTTCAGAGCTCGAGAAACAACGTCAAAATCTTCCAAAACTCAGGTAGGAGTGTAATATGAGTGTACGACTGCACTACCTAGAGGTCTTCGACGATTCATCGGTGATGGACTTGATAATCTTGATGATCGGATTGAAGGCTTCAGTGATTTTGAACAAGGACTTGATTGGACGTTCAGGATGGCTGGGTATGCAGACAAGAGACATATTGCAGAGGGGCCGACTTAGGCTTAGTGACAAACTTCTCTTGGAAAACAACACGACAAGTGATGAGACTCAAGCAACATATATGTTAATCATAAGTCTACGAAGCAGGAGGCAACGCAAAATCTCCATATGTTTGGAAGAATAACCAAACTGTGGAGGACACAACTCCATATAGCGAGAAAATCTTCCTAAGGTTGTACTACATCCCATAGTCTAATGAACAAATGGACAGATGTGCTTTATCCAAGGGTGACTCATTATGCTGCCAATAAAGAAAATACTTTTCCCTTCCTCTTTTTGGGGTATATTTGATTTTTTTGTTCTTTTCGATAATTTTGGAAAAATAATAAAGGAATATTACATTACAATGGAGGAACGAGTATTGCAAACATACAAGCTCAAGGCACAAGGACAAGACTGATGTTCTAGTAAAATGATATTCGGGAAAAATTCTCTGGCGGCCAAAGGTGTTAAAACGCAGAAGCAAACTGTCACAAGGCTGATGGATAAGGTATGCAAATGCGGTTGATAAAACACATAATGGTAACGTCCTTCGATGTAAGTTTAATGAGCCCAGAGAAGGTAAGCTCGGTGGTTTTTCATATTTAGAGAGTCTGAAAAAACATAAAAGGAGACTCCATTGGGGTACCTTTTTCGAAGATAGTCTAGTCGGTTCGAAAAAGGGGTAAACTAGCACCGATTAGACGTCGATTCAAAACCATTTTAACGAGTGTGACAAGGACAAGATCACTCGACCATTTTTTCATTTTTAAGGAGTCTGAAAAAAGTTTAACTATGGACTCCGTCAGGAATATTCTTCTAGACCAATTTAATGAGTGTGAAAGAATAAGGTCACTCGATGATTTTTTCAATTTTAGGGAGTCTAAAAAGAGCTTAACTATGGACTCCGTGGGGGTTTCTTTTTCGTAAGTTTAGTCCCTCAGGCTCGAAAAAGGGATAAAATTATACATGAGAGTACTCTTCTAAAGAACATAATTTCCATAGAGTATACATTTGTTCGTACAGTTGATCGTCTAGACCGAAAAAGGGGTAAACTACCGCCGGACAGATGTGACTTCAAATTTCAGTTTAACGAGCGTGAAAGGCCACAAGATCACTTGGCAATCTTTTCATGTTTAGAGGGTCTGAAAAGGGCTTAAAGGAAGACCTGTTATGTTTTGGGAGTCCTGAGGGTGAGATCAAGAGCAAAGAAGAATCATGCAAATGAGGCTCAAACTCATATTCAGGAAAGACTATAAGGACTCCCGAGCCTACAGTGTTTTAGAGACGGCATGGACACCATAATGCAACCAGGACCTACCTAGGGCATCCATGTTCTGGTAAGTTCTACCACCAAGTTGTGACACTTTTAAAGCAGATATGATGGTTTCATGTCACAACCTGATGGGATCGATCCTATAGAAGAGAAAAAAGACAACGAGACGCAAAAGTCGGGGTAGTAACCTAACCTATGTGCTCAAGTTGATTCTTGGAAAAATTTTCATGGACCGTCAAAATTTTCTCGAAACTCAAAAAAAGTGTCCCAATACCCAATCAAATCCCTCCCATATAACTCTTGAATCACTCTAAATGGTTTTTGGTATAAAGAAACTGATAAGGGAGGCCAAAAAAGTGACAAAAAGAGGCCAAAAAGTCTATAAATAGAAGTTGGCAGCTCATTATCACTATTGCTAATTTGGAAATTGACTCTGGAGCCAAAAGACCCCCTTTACTAAAAACAGTGATTCCAGGAGCTACAGTGGACGAAACGAACTTCCTCTTGGACCAAGTAAGTACAATCTCCCTTATCTAGCTATTCAATTCCTCAATTTTGAATTTTCTTTCATTTTTTGGGTGGGCGTCGACCTTTAAAAGGTCGGCCCTAGGTACACGCGGGTTGTCTCTGGACAGGCTACGTGTACACTCGGGCAGAGTAAAGTCTGCCTGCGTGTACATGCAACTGTTGCCTCTACAGCGTGCGTGGACCCCCCTTTTGTAGCAAAAAGAGAACTAAAGGGAAAGTACTGACCCTCCTGAACTTTGTTGTGTTGGCAGGATGTATGTCCAGTGGAGGGAAAGGGAGCATGAAGAAATTAATGAGTTGGTTGTGGGAGATCCGAATGTCATGGCCGTATTGATGCAATGTGGTTTACTGAATTTCTTCCTGTGTCCATTTATGCGAGCGCAACCAAGGCTACTGAATGTCTTGATTGACTACTGACACCTTGATGCAAAGGCCTTCATGCTAGAGGGGAAATCACTGGTGCCCACCACCAAGGATATCTATTTTTTGACTGGCCTCTCAAGGAGAGGGGAACCAATCAACTTCAGGATGTTTCCTGCGAGATTGAATAAGATATCGGAACTTATAGCTGAGCACTGTGAGGCTGGGACTGACCGTGCAGGCTCCCAGGTACCCATCAGTAAGATCACTAACCTATCACTGCAGGCGATATTATTAGTGATTGGGCGGATTACCAGTTTAGCAGCCTTGCATCAGGCGTCTCGCGCACAGATGAACTGTGTTATCCAGTGCTTGAATGCTCAGATTTTTGACTAGAGTACCACACTACTCGAGTGCATGAAGAGGCAATTGACAGATTGTCGATAGTGGACAAAAAGGAACTTCGGGTTCGGGACGATTTTGTGTTCATTCTTCTTTGAGAGAGTTACGAGCTTTAGTCCTCGGGAAGTAGTATGAGGACATCAGGCCTCTTTTCCTGCAGTGTGTAGATGGGAAATATTACTGCCACGACATGGTGGTGGAAGGACCAATGAGTCCTTCGATGATGACTTCTTTGCTTGGCTGTCACGGCAGATCCCTGTGATCGAGGATTACCCATATGCAGGGATAGATTTTTCTAGAGATCCTAAGATACCCATGCCTCCTGGTGAGGAGAGAGGGGAGATGGGTAAGTCTCCGCCTTTGTAGTTTTTTTGTTTGCATATGTAATTTTTATGTCATTTTTGTTATATATATCATTTTTTTTTATATACCAGAGTATTTGACGGGTATATGTTTGTTGCATGCAGATGTGGGACCCATGGGACCTGCCGATTATGCACAGAACAAGCGTCGTCCACGACCAGAAGCCGCAGTTGCCGCCATCGGGGGAGCAGCAGTAGCAGGGAACCTCCCAGCCGGGGAGGCTAAGAGGGTCCTTAGATGAGTTGAGTGGAACTTCACTGCACTCACTCGCACAGTCCCGATGGAAGAGATAGAGGACCTGCCACCATCCATGCAGCCTCATGTAGTGGGGGCACCTCGGACGTGGGTCTGATTGTTTAGGCGTTTAGCCCATGCTGTGGGCTATTATAATAGGGCCCATAGGCCCTGAACCCATTTAGACTTTTTACATGCCACAAGCACTTACTTGTATATATTTTTTAGGGCATAAGCCCTGTGACTCATTATTAGTCCCATTTTTGAGGCGCTTGTGTCCATCTATGTACTCTGGTTGTTTTATGAAGTTATATATGTTTTTTTGATCTTTTGTGTCTTATGGATCACGTGTGCAAAAATGTATTTACATGATTATGTCAATGTTCTTTCATATGTGTGCAAAATGCCAATCTAAAATTTGATTAGCTAGAGTATCTGTAATTTGGTTTAATCTCCTAGGAACATGAAAATATGTAATATAATCAAACTTTCGTTCTAAGAGACGTACCCTAAGGAATCATCAGTGTAAAGTTGGATCATGAACTCGGTATACTCTGTTTAGCTGTGACACAACCAGTTGAGCGTTGAGATAGACCCAGAGATGAGAGATACCCAATGAAAAGGCGTCACGAAGCAACTCAATAACTGTACTATACTCGATGACATTATTTGTAGTGTCACCTAAGCATATACCTTTGGAAGATAACAACTGGCCCTGAGGTGTAAAGATTACCCAAGCTGCGGAGGCAAGCCTCCGAGTGTGCTGACTAGCACCGTCTGCATACCCAATGAACACCTCGGAATCACTTGACATCTGCCATATTGACGAAAGATAACATCAATGACACGTCCATAATACTTAAGAGATACTAAAAAGTAATAGTACAAAGACTATACATTGTTACAAAAAGTTACCCACAGTGACCTGCCTATGAGTAATACTTCTTGAGGTAGAGCCCATTTCTAGGCTCTGCCAAAGCATTCCCTTCAAAATCAACCAGACGATAAGTGCCCTTTTTTAATACCTCTTTTATGATGAAGGGTCCGAACCACATGGGTTTGAATTTTCCTGCCCCTAGGGGGTCCTTATCTTGGTCATAGACCAGGACAAGGTCGCCTTCAGAGAAAATCCGAGGACGAACGGACCTATCATACTGACACTTGACCTTATGTTTGTGAGCCTCGTTGGCCAGGGCCACATCACGACGCTGCTCATTGAGCTACTCAAGGTGTACTAACCGTTCTTCAAGTGGAGAAGTGTCTAGCAATAATTGTACTGCCAATTTTAGAGATGGGATCTCACATTCGATGGGAAAGACTGCCTCCAACCCGTAAACGAGTTGAAAAGGTGAGAAATTGGTTGTAGTCTTAACAGATGTTCGGTAAGCCCATAATGCCGAGTATAACATCAAATGCCAATTTGACTTGGCTGATATGATAGTTCGCTGTAGAATAGTCTTAAGAGTTTTGTTTACAGCTTCCACCTGCCCATTGGCTTGGGGGTAGTAGGGTGACGAATGCTCTTGCCGTAACCCAAGCTTTGATGTTAATTCGGTCATCATTTGGTTCTGAAAGTGACTGCCATGGTCAGTAACAATCTCTCTCGGGACGCCGAACCTTGCTATAATTTGGTTGAATAAAAAGAGAGCTGTAGTCTCTCCATCATCTTTAAACGTTGGCATAGCTTCGACCCACTTAATGAAGTAGTCTACAACTACGATGATATAGCGATGCCCCCTTGCTGACGGGGGGTTGCAAGTAGTGTAATCAATCCCCCACTTGGTGAAGGGACCAACTGTGATGACAGGAAACATAGGAGCGGGATGTGCCCTCATCTTCGGAGAAAAGACTTGGCATGGATGGCACTTCTTGACCGATTCTACACAATCTTTGATAAGCGTCGGCCAGAAGTAACCTGCTCGTAGAATCTTTTGGGTTGTTGCCAACCCAGACAAATGACCGCCACAAGCTCCAGCATGGCAATCGTTGAGCACGATGACTGCCTCCTCATGTGTGAGACATCGACGTAAAATGCAGTCTACACCTCTCCGATACAATGTATCATTGAGTATGAGATAATTCTTAGCCTGATAGCATATACACCGACGCTCATCACGAGAAGAAGAAGTGGGGCACTTCAAAGTCTGGAGATAGATAAGTATATCTCCGTACCAGGGATCTAAAGATGTGATAAAAAACATATCTCCCCGGATAGGCGATTCTTCAGGCACAACATCACCTGACTCAACCGAAAGTTCCGAAATAAGCTCTGCGAAGACCAATGACTTTTTGGACTTTGCTGAAATGAAGTCTAAGTCAAATTCCTGGAGGATGACTATCCATCTACTGATTTTTCCACCTATAACCTGTCGTGTCAACATGTACTGGAATGGATTCATGACAGCAATGATGGTGGTCTTGTGAAACATAACATAATGACAGAACCGTTGAACAACATGAACTGCTGCCAACACAAGTTTTTTGATATGAGAATAATTAAGTTCCAGTCCTACGAGGCCTCATCTCAAGTAATAGATCACGTATTCTGAGAACAAATCATCTTCCTGAACTAAAACCATGCCAATAGTTGACTCTGCGGTAGCCAGATATAATAAGAATTCTTTGTTATAGTTAGGTGGCTGTAGCAGAGGTGCAGTTGTGAGGGCGTGTTTTAATGCGTCGAAAGAGTGTTGAGCGGCTTTGTCCCAGTAAAAAGGAATGTCTTTCTTCAGTAGGTGCATAAATCCCTTGGTGATTTCGGCATAGTTGGCGATGAAGTGTCGTAAAAAGTTCGCCTTGCCTTATAGACTCTGAAGTTGAAGAACTGTGCGTTGGGGGGGGGGAAACTGGATTATTGCCTCCACCTTGAGAGGATAGACCATGATCCCTGTTGTTGATACGGTGAAACCTAACAAATGTCTTAACGTTACGCAGAAGCTGCACTTGTTTGGATTCAAGCGAATCCTAAAATAGAGACAACGTTCGAAGATTAGTCTAAGGTGTGTGGGATGATCCGTTCTCTTGCGAGATCGTGATGCTAAATCATCTAGATAGGCCTTGAATATATGCTTGAGATCATGAAAGGCGAAAGACATGGCCCGCTAGAATGTGGCTCCATCATTTTTAAGACCAAAAGGCATCTTACGATATGCAAATGTACCCCACGGACAAATGAATGCCGTTTTGTGTTGGTCTTCGGGTTTGATTTAGATTTGATTGTATCCCAAAAAACCATCCATGAAAGAAAAGGCTTCGCAACCAGCACATTCATCAATGATCTGGTCGATGAACGGTGTTGGAAAATTATCTTTGGGGCATGCCTTGTTCAAATCACGGAAATCAGTACATACACGAATCATGCCTTGTTTTTTATTGACCGGCACATGATTTGACACCCATTGAGTCAAATGAATAGGGTAGATAGAACCTGCCTTTAGCAATTTCTCAACCTCAATCTTGGTGGCTATTTCTTTCTTGGGATTAACTGGACGAAGCTTCTGTCAAACAGGCTTGGCATTAGGATACGTTGTGATTTCATGTTCAACTATTTTTGGATCAATACCTGGAATTTCCTCATAAGACCAGGCAAAAACGTCGCAGAATTCTTTGAAAAGATCCGTGGAGATTTGAATCTCTTCGGGGGAGCAATCTGCTCTGATGAAGATGTTCTCCATGACGCCAGGGTTTCGAGAATGTTGATTGGTATAGTTTCAGTGATAGTTTCCATATTGCCCTCAGCATAAATTTCATGTGTAGCTAGGAGGTTAATAGGACACGGCTGATCTCCCATCATGGTCACGGTGAATTCTCCTGCTTCGATTCGGCTTAACTCTGGGAGAAAATATGATCTGTGATGAAGATCTTCCCAAGGTTTGTCTAGACTAGTCATTGCTTCGATTACTGCTTCATCAGAAGGAAAGACTAAGTCTAACGAATCGACATTAGCGAGAGAGCCCTGAGCCCAAATAGGCTCTAGAAGTGGATCTAACTCTTGTGCAGGAGTCAGATCAGTGTTAGTTGAAGCTTGCTGGACTAAAGAGTACGCTACTTCAGCGGAAGACAAGGGAATGGACATGCTGGGGTGCCCTGTCTAATCCATCATGGCTGATGGGGAAGAAAGAATCCATGGATCCTCGAAGTAAGTCGTGCGGAACGATGAAAATTGAAAAATCTCAACCTTATGGTGATTAGATATAAATTTGATATCGCTTTGTGGAGGTGGGTAATCGAAGGTACCCATCAAAGATGGGCACAAACCAACTCCTACGTTGATGACACCTGGTTGAGGATTATCAATCATTGGGACCGTGGATGCCCCCAAAGCTGGGTCGGGTCTGGAGAAAGACAATTGATCGATGGTCACTAGCTGGCCCTCATGTGGAAACAACAAGACCCAGAAAACTGTAGCAACCATAGCTTGCATAGAATAATTCCAACTCCGTCCTAACAAGAGGTTATAGTCGAGGGGAGCATCGACTACCTCTACTTCGACACACACGATCTTCCCTCCTAACTGCACGGGGAAAGAAGGAATGATGCCATGTGGTCGGAACGAACGACTGTCGAAAGTAGTGAGGAGAGTAGGTGATGGAGACAAAATGGGTTGGCCAATGGCCTTCCAACATGCTAACAACATAACGCATGTCGAGGTGCCCTCGTCGACCACCGTGCAGAAGATATTCCATGTAAAAGTTTTCGTGGGGTAAGCCACTACTATCTGAAACGCTACGTGGTAAGGCAGACGAGGTTTTAAGTCGGTTGTATCTAACATGATGGTACCCGGATTACAAGTCTCAGTAGAGACCAAAGTAGTTAACAAAGCTTTCCTCTGAGAAGGGAAACTTTGGAGGACCTCCAAAGAAAACATCGCACAAGGGGTTTGTGATAAATCTTCCACCACAGAGTAGTTCTGGGAGGCCCTTGCGTTTGGGTTATGAGAAGCCTTTTTAAATGCACCTTTTGGAATGTGTGTCATTGTTTCTCCCAACATCTTCTCAATCTGTAGAGTAAGAGATGGGAGGTCAGCTTCTTTTCCCTTCTCGGAAGCGCTTGGTTTACTATAATCGTGCGCTCTAGTTGATATGAAAGCATCAACCCCAACCATATATACGTTCGCGAATGAGGGGTTGTTCGGAGGTGGGCAGTTTTCTTGGCTGCCCCCTTCCATACTTGCAGAGGCTTGAGTGAGATTTTGCCCATGTTGAAATGGGTTTGTCAACACCGCCTGCTGTTGTTGCGTGAAAAATTTTTGGGCCTCTGCAAGTCGAGGACATAGATGGGTCAGGTGATTTTCTGCGCACAAGTTGCAAGGATACCTCGCCTTCTGTTTTTCAGTGTTTTCCCCGCCAGCATTATCATTGGGTTTTTTATCCCCCTTACCCTACTTTCATTGTTTTTTCTTCCCTTTAGGCTGCTGGGGAGCCTTTGGGTTAGTCGACTGCAATATGTGTACCTCCGACGTTTGGGTAGGGGGAGCAGCCAAAGCAGTAGTTTGGCTGGCCGCTGTGTGTTGTATGGATATCTGTTGCAACTGCTTTGTCAATTGCTCAGCGGGCTTGGTTTGTGCTGAACTGACAATACCATCGGCATGCGTTCCAGCTCTCTGTCTAGTTTTATCCAGTATTGAACGTGGCGCATCTGGCAAGATGTTGTATAATAAACCAGACTGAGAATAGATAAGCTCAAACTATTGAGCCCTCATGATGGCGTCTTCTTCAGAGAAAACTCTGGATGTCGCGACGTCTTTGGATAACTGCGGGACCAAAGACTTAAGGAACCACTCAAGCAGGAATGCTGGTGGGACTAGTACTTTGATTAAACTCTTTCGGTGTCTCCATTCTCAGATGTGATCAGAGATATGGTTCGCTGTTGTCTGTTCAAAATTAGCGAGCAGCTCTGTGCCAGCATCGTATCTCATAGGTAACTGGAAATGGTTAAGGAAAGCCATCACCAGTTCGCCAAAAGAAGAGTATCTCGAGCGATCGACCTCGATGTACCATTTCGCGACACTCCCAATGAGAGTATGTTGAAACAATCACAACTGTATAGAGTCATCTTTCAATGAGTTAGATGAACACCAAAGATGGAAGGTAGTCACATGATCTCCTGGATCTTCATTAGGCTTGGCCTCAAACTTTGGAATGTCCGAAGGCAACTTCGTTGGCATAGGAGGCCAACGCGGATCGTGACAAATGGGGTCATTCAACAACCTCGTCAAATCTGGCAAGTGTAAAGTCGCCAGGAAAGGTAGTTTGGGTTGCTACTGATAACTTGGGAAAAAGGGTCCTGGAGTTTGACTGGCACCAGGTTGCCAGGAAAAGTTTGGCTGCTGGCCCGAATTCTGTTAAAAACCATGGCCCTGGCCAGTGTAAGGATTTTGCATATGTGGAGACATCATTGGCTTATTTCCCAAATAGGACATAGATTGTTGGGCATGCATTGTGTTTGAAGGACTTTGGGAAGGATTACCCCATGCTTGTCCCATAGGGATAGGCATAGTAGTTTGTTCGAGGTTCCATTGATTGTGGAAAGAATTACCCCAGATCGACATTCTCGAGGAGGGAACAAATCCTTGCCCTGAATTCCAAGGTCCTGCTACGTTTGCCCCCTGTGTAGGAATAATACCCTGCACAGGAGTAGATTGTTCAAAAATGGGGTTGCCCCCAGTTGGGAAAGTGGCTGACGAGAAGGTGTTGTTACCAAACGTTCCATTCCAAGAAAATGGTGTCGAACCTACCGGCATACTATGCGAAGGTGGTCCTTGACTTCCCGCTCCAAATAAACTATTGTGTGTAGGTTGCTCGGCGGATTGCTGATGTGAACCACCGAGTGAAGGGGACAAAGGAGGGATATGACCCCCTGCATAAGGAAAAGCATTAAAAGGGACAGGAGTTCCCCCCATGTGACCTTGCAGAGGAGCGCTAGAGCTCCCTGCCCCCAGACCCAAATTCTGTAAGGTGGAGTAATAAAGTACAACACTTGTACCCGAACTAGGCATACCATATGAAAACGGAGGGCCTGTCGCACTAGGTGTAAAAAGGGTTGTGGCCGCCACCAAAGATGGGTTCGAACCACTGTGCGAAGTAGTTGCGGTCAAGACCATGGTGGCTCGGACCGACAACGGTCGGTTAGGAGATGACTCTTCTGTGGTGACAACCATGGTGGGAATTGAAGAATTCCCAGAAGACGTAACAACATTTGTTTCCATTACTGTGTGCGACACTGTCTAGCGCTCATGAAATTGAATTGGTACAATAAAAGGTGCCAAGAGATCATTGGTTGAGGTTTCAACCGAGCCAAGAGTAGTTTCTTCAAGGTCCAAAATGGTCGATTCCTCCGGGGGTTGTTCGGGCACAATGGTTTGTAACCCGGTCACTTCAAAAGACCCTTGTTGGTCTATCTTCCACCTTAATGGTGGCGGGGGTGGCTCCAGTGTAACCGGCAGAAGGCCAAGAAGCCTTTGTGACCGACGGAGCTCGGGATCCTCTACTGTGTGAGAAGATCCAAGACACTCTAAGGTAGTCTAAATTCTCAAAAGTAACACACACTAAAAAAAAAGTCCCTAGAAGATAAGACAAGCAAACACTAAATTAATTGGAAGAACAGTTACAACAACCAACACTAGAGAAACTTACCGGTGCAAGTGCAACTCGAACACGGAAGCACCCTCTGGGTATACTCTGCAAAGCATGGCCTAATGTCTGTCCTAGGTACCGTGGTATACCCCTACAGTCACCTGTGTATGTCCCTAACAAAGATTGGAAACTAGGTTGCCAACACGCGAACAGTCACCAGGCGAGTACAGTCGAAAGTCGGGTAGACCACAATGAGCAGGGTATCGAGCCCGAAACCTATCAAGGGTATTGAGATAAAATGGTCCGGAAGACAACTAAGGACCTCGAATGGATTCGAGACCCACAAAGCCCCGTGGCAAATGCAAACGACGAAATCCCAAAACAAGCCCTCTATATGTGTTCTCTACTACGATTGGTCCGACTTTGGAGGGGTTATCTCCACTACCTTTCTGCACGTGACCTCGTGTTTATCCCCTGTGTTAGAGGGGGGTCCTGGATAACTTCCACTAAACTGGAGTTAGACACTCCCTATATCAGACTCCAATGTTTGATTTTAAATGGCCTTAAAGAGTTTCCTCTCCAACCTAATCCAAGGCCCTAGTCCTGAACTAGTTGTGAACCCTATAAACATAAAAGTCTAGTAGATTTTAAATTTAGCGTTACTTTTATGGCTTTGTCTTACATCAAGGGGTATGAGGTTGAAACTGATGATGTGTAAAAGACGAAAGAAAAAAATGAATAAAAAAGCTGGAAATAAAACTTTTACTGAATGCAAAATTTCAACAACTTTTCAAAAGAAAGATTTTTTAACTTTTTTAAGATTTTGGACAGAAAACTGAAAGGAATTTCACTCAACTACGAGCTACTTATGATCTAAGTGAACTGCAAAAACTTATGAAATAAAAGACTTTTCCCTAGCTAATGATGCAGAAACACACTCTTCAACCAAAGAAGAAAATGAAAAGAGATTTATTTATTTATTTAAGTGCTAGTAAAGCAAGAAAGGGAAAATACCGACAAGAAAAAAACCAAGAAAAACAATTCTGGCTTAAAGCACAGATCGCAAAGAATCATATTAAAAAAAATCACACAATAGCAATTGTAAAAACAATGACTCTCACACTTGTCTAAAAACCGTAATTTTTTTTTAATTTTTCTGACAACGTTTTAAATGAGAAAAAGCAAGCTAAGGGTAAAATTAATCCTAAGCTACTGACTATTCAAACAGAGATTCAAACACCTGAGAGGAATACTTCTTATCACAGGAGAGGATGACTTCCTCACCCTGAACAAAAAGTAGCATGTACAAGCATGCGACTTTTACTCAAACAACACGCGTGCAAACACGCGTTGAACAAAGACAGAGGGTGTGTACACACGGGTTGACCTTGTACAGGCTGCGTGTATATCTAAACTCTAAGAAAAAATGAAAACAGACAGACCAAACCAGGAAGAGACCTCTGGTATTGATAACTAGGATCCCTTGAAGGCTTGGATACTCTTTCTAACAGAAAAAAAAAATGCAAGGAAAAAATAATAAGGCAAAAACAATCTGAGATAGGATTGTTAGCAAACAAGACTCAGACAAAATTCCAGAAAACCCCCTGAGAATATGTGATTCTGACAGGGAAGAGGAGGACTGCCTTTGAGGTTCTCTAAACTCCTACACGTTATTGCTACCTCTACATCTAGTGTTCACATGCGGGATGTAAGAGGATAGGGCACGGGTACACGCGTGCAGGCCTTGTGCAGGTTGCATGTACCACTGTGGGTCCCGAAAAACACAGTCAAGAAAAAGTCAGGGAAAGATGGTATGGAAAACCAGACTCCCTGCTAGCTCAGACTTTACAGAAACGAAAAGAAAAGACAGGCAAGAAAAACTAGTCTTTAAACTACCCAAAAATTAAATAAAATTTCGGGAACCCTAAAGAGTTTATCCCCAGTATGGTCGCCAATTCTGTTGTTTGGGAAAAACACCTTACGAACTAGCAAATACAGTTCAGACTTTGCATGCAGATATGACCGAATAGAAATTACTTTCTACCTTCATCCCTAGATTTAAATCCCCTTTTCTTAGTAAATGCATGGAAAGATCAACCTACCTCGTCATCGACGTTTGATGTCGATCCTCCGTTGTGCTTTATTACTTGTTTGCAATGCTCCTTCCAAAGCTGACCTGCATTCAAGACGAGCAACAACTATGCATGCATACTACTTATATACAAATGGGTTAGAAATCAAACATAAACTAATCAAACCATAAAAATTTCATGAATTGGAATGTGAAAAGCATTCTCTTTATTACTTAAAATGAGTTAACTTACAAAAGTTGAGACCGACCACCACTCCTTGAACCTGATCCTGGGCTCCTCTTCTTCTGTCCTTCAACTGCTTTGCTTTAAATCTCTTTTGGCATTAGGAAAGGCTAAAGGGTTGGGACAATGGAATACATAAATGGGCAGAGTTTCTTTGCTATATTTTTCCTCTTCCAAATGGTACCCCTACCCCTTCTTTTATAGGCTAGAAGGAGCTAGGTAATTGGATGAACCCTCGGCCATGCATGGCCGGGAGTTTCAGTTAACTCACCCATAGCCTTTTGTTCCGTCGACAACTTTCCTTTCTTCATGCTTTTGTCGGTCCACGTGCGTTGTTTTGGGTCAGCCAGCGTGTACACGCGTGCAGTAATGGGTTAGGACGTGTGGGCCTTTACACAAGAGGATTTTCAAGGAGTTGTTCAGCAGTGTTTTTGGCAAAGAAAGGATATGAGTTGGCCTGATGCCAGGTAAGCATGTGTGGTGCAATTTAGGGTTATAACACTTACTGTCTTCAAACTTTAATTAGTAAAGGACACTAGTCCTTCCTTACTCCACCCTTCCACCCTCACTTCATAAGTATCTTCGACTTTCTTCCTTGGACTTTGTACTTGTTTTTGATTTTCTGATGTAGACCGCATAGACACTTTCCTTTCACCTTGTTTGTATTCGTATATACTTTCCAAAATGTATAAGTGTTGGCGTTCGGAAGTCACCCCTGGATTGCTAGCAGGAGCAGAGCCCGATGCCCATCAGATTATTGTCACGATTTGTTTAAAGGGTGATCAAATGGAGGAAAACTCAGAACAGCATGGTATCAACTCAGAAACCAGACCAGGCATGCATGAACGAGTGAGATCTTGATAAACTCCAAACAGTGAGTCGTAGTAAAGGGTGAGTAGGTGGAAGACTTATGCAAGAAGAGTGCAAAGATCCATAATAAACATCAGGTTCATCACAGCCTGAAGAAGAAATGTATTCGAACACAAAATCCTTTTACATTCAAACACATATACCAGAGAATACAAATATGCCACAACAAATCCTTTATCGTGACAAGATTGTTAAGTCCACGTGAATCCTTCACTGTGAACCCTCTAGCAAAGATGAAACAAAGATGGAAAATAAAGGAAGCTGTTTGTTATAAACCAAGAAGTCTCAAACACAGAGGCATAACCAGGAAACCAGAGTATCGATGAAACTTTACAGTCGAGAGCTTAGCTCTACCATCGATAGATACAAAAATGGCAAAAATGCCTACATATACTCGGAACAACAACAGCGGAACCAAGAAAATGCATTGAAAGCATTGCGTCTGCATGGCTTCTGACAGTCAACATCTGAAAGATCGTGCAACTAATGTCAGACGCAATCTTAATTGTTTGACAGTTCCAACGGCGAATCGACGTGCCTT
>ML855013.1:29023-39704 GCA_009831015.1 Picea engelmannii | reverse complement strand
CCCTTTTTACATATTATGCCAATATGCATATCAATGCTTATGAAGCAAAGTGCAACACAGTATCGTTGGAAGAAAAAAATGTTGGTAAATGGTAAATGAGACGAAAAATGGAATGGTGGTGGAAAAATGGAGTGATGATAGTAAATATAGTTCCCAACTCTCCCCTCCAACTGAATTGGTTTCATGTCCTCATGCAATGTGGCATGAGTCATAGAAGTGAAAAGGATAGGGAGCATGGTGAGGGTTTTTTTGAAATTCATTCACTCTAGCATGTAAGGAATTGAATGATTAAAGAGTAGAAAACAACATGCCTCCACTTACCCAAAATAGCGATGAACTATGCAATAGGAATATGGCTGATGCGACTGCTGGAGCATGGAATATGTCACTACTGTAGGATCATGTGAAAGGAGACTGTTGTTGTAGCTACGAATGATGTCACTGCTAGATCAAAGAATGTGAAGTGGAGGAATTTGAACTGCTGTTGATGAATCATGGAAAAGAGGAAGTAAGGAAGTGGAACTGTAGTACTCTCATACAGCTGAAGTCATGTTGCTATAACTACCGAGGACTCATGGAAAAGTGTATAGTCTTCACTCGCTGCTAAACCTGATGGTACAATTCTAATCATGTGAATGGATGTGTCGATGTCGAGCATGAAGAGAAATCATTGGATTACCGACCATTGATGAATGTTGTTAACCAATGCAAGGAAAACTCACCATTGATGTCAATGAGTGCCAAGGTACTCGAGTACATCTTGCGAAGTGAGAATAGATGTGTTGATGTCGAGCCACTTGCAATATTTGATGATCAAGGGACAATGATGTATTCCCATGATTGTCAACGAGAGAACTTTCCATTAAGGCATGCAAGCCTCCAGGTTCTCAAAAGGAACTCTAGTCTATATCCCATAGAAGGTGCTGAGGTCGATGGGGCAAGAATTGTTGAAAGGTGGGACTTAAGGAATCCCACATCAGTCAACGCAAGTTCTGATAAAAAGATTGGTAAGACTATAGGAAATAGCTCGGTAGTAATAGTGTTTATGTCAAGGCAATGTAGTCATGAAAAGGGAGCTAGATAGTTTTATTGACAAGGAAAACTAGAATGAAAAAGCTAAAGAGATGTATGCGACTCAGAAAGATAGGTGTGTGTGAAGTCATGAAGGATAAGGCGATGGAAAGTAGACTTCAACATGGATGATCAATGTGCATTGAAGGAAAAATTAGGGTAAACATTCATGACGCAAATGGGTTTATGAACGGTTTCTTGTGTAACTACAAACGTCATGATATGTATGAATATCAACTCCTTCAAGCTGTCCAACAAAGCATGTTTCACGGAAAGAGTTTGTGATTTTTCGAAAATCACTTCGAAATGAGATGCGATCGTCTTCATTCCTGTAATCGAACTTAGTACTAATCCTACAATTAAACTTGTGAGACCATCGTAAAACAAAAATGCAAGATTAAGTATGAATGCGACAAATTAAAGAGATAAAAAATGTGTTTCACCTGTTTTCGTTGTGCACTTATTCCATTGTTGATTTCTACATGAAGCGACTTTAAGAAAAACAAATTATCATAAGCCGTAAAAAACATGTTTGGAGATTATTGTTTTCAGGAAATGTCTTAGATCCATTTGCAATTTAATTTGTTTTTTTTTGTATTTTTTTTTTATGAAATATATATATATATATATATATATATATATATATATATATATATAACAAAACAAATTAAAGAAAATCAATATTTATTTTTTTATTTTTACTTTTTTATTATTATTTTTTTTTTATTTGGCAGGGGCTATGATGATGTCTACTTATCGAGGCCGATTCTTGATGCTTCCACTCAATTGTGTGGCCAAGGGGCACAAAATTGTAAGTCTGGTCTTTGTTTTCCATTTGCCAAATACTTCGCTCATTGCAAATATTATCCACATCAATATAGGAACAGTAAAATGTCACAGTTACATTATTTGAAAAAAAAGGACCATGTAAGAATGTAACAATTAATCCATCATCAATTAACTGAACTACAGCTGAAATTCTCAAAGGCTCATCCTGGAAAATATCTTTTACTTTCAATTGCAATCCAACTAGATGCCTTGTGTCATTTCACAAGCCCGTACCTGTGACATGCCACAATCCTGAAGTTGTTTTAATGTATAGCCTTGCCATAAACCGCACCTTCTTTCGAGTATCAGAATAAGGGTGTGAGTCAAAGACATTTTTCCTGCTATAGCATTTCACACCAAAATTCCAACCACTTTCACAATATGTAGCAACAGAAATGGACCACAAAGAACCCCCATAAAAAAGACTCTTGTACTTGGGATCCAAATTCCATTTTTTTTTTCTTCTAGAAAAATTCCACTCCAAATCTGTTGAAAGTCCTTGGCTTTTACTTCCAACCCATAGTTACTAGGTTGTTCAAACCAATTCCAAATGTTCTTAAGTGGAATCTCAACAATCTCACATCTGCATGCCAAATTAGTAACCCTGTGATTCCTAGAATGCTTACCGCACCTATATATACAAGGGACTGGTTCAATAACAGGAGAGACAGGATAAAGAACTTTCTCAAACTCTTCCAGTGGACTACCAATTGCATGTGCAATAGTTTCTGAAGCTACTTGATACTGATATGAAGATCTGATAGACTTTAAAATGACTTGAGATTGAATTCCACATCAAGGGAGGATGCCTCAGAGACACTCTCAAATGAGCATTTGCAAGAGACCCCATTAATGCGATCATTTTCCTCTGCAGTTCTTTGTACCACACTGTTAATATTAGTCCTATCAGTTTCTTATATCAAAGGCATATATTCCAATTCATCATCCAATAAGTATGATTTTTCATTTTCACTTGACCCCTTGTGGATGCCATTATTGGATTCTGTATGCATAACACTGGGAGCATCTAACAATTGCAGGTTCCACTGGCCATTGATTGCCAAAAACTACCAGATAAATGCAAATGACAACCATGTAATAATTGTTGTAGGAAAATCTCCCTGTGTACAGGTATATTGCCTCAAAGAGATAGACCCTAAACTCTATGACAGAAAGTGCTTAACATGGACACTGACTTCCTTTCAGATCTATACAAACTAATACATGAGGAGGAAGGAGGATAGAAGTACCTCTTTATTGACGTTTTTCCCTGCACGCTCTGAGTCGAGCTCCAAACTCTCGCTCCTCGATGAGTCTTGTATACAAACAAAGTACGACCACTTCCTACTCTATCAAGATTAGTCCGAAATAGGTCTATCTACTAAAGAGACAAATTCATGTGATATTGAACACAAATTAGAAAGAAACAGGCCAAGCAAATTATATTAATGAGGACAAAGCATTGCTTACAACTATAGATGGATTGCAGCAGTTTCGCCAAGTCCTCCTTATCTACCCCTTGCTCAAAATATCCATGATCTGATCGATGATAGCTTCACTGATTGCTCCCTATGAGATCATAGGTCTCTTGCTTCCAAATTATCTCTGTTTCAGCACCACTTATGAGATCATAAGTTTGGTGTGATTCTCCTTTTCCAGTCCCCTTTCACCATTAGAAAGCTTGCTTATATAGCCTTGGAGAGGCTTTAACCACTTGAGATATCCTTGGGGAAGTTGACGACTTACCTCCTTCAGTTGAGGATCTTCCCTAGGATCATGGCTGGACTAGGTATTCGAATCCAACTGCCTTCCAATAATGAAAGGATTCTTCCCCCATTCATCTCAACAACTTAACTACTGCCCAGAATAGGTAGCACTCCCTCAAAAGGACCATAAGAGCAATGTATCACTCCCTAGTAGGCTTTAGGGGGGTTCCAGCGCTCTCAAAATCCATAGCGCTCCCTCAAAAGGGACAGGGGAGCTTTATAATGCTCCCAGACAGTGTAAGGGGGAGCGTTGGCACTCCCAGAAGAGGTATAGGGGAGCGCTCTCCTTCAAAAGCTTAGTTTTTGAGGTGCTTTCAGATGGCAAAAGGTTTGTAAGCCTGTTGACTCATTTATCCTCTTCCAAATCAAATGTTTGAGGTTTTTCAAGTGTCTTTCTCATGTCGTTATAAGCATGACATAGGCATCATGGAAGCATGCTTACTTTGACACTTGCGACACTTGTGAGCAACATGAGACACTTGCGACCTTGTGAGCAAAATGAGACACTTGCGACCCTTGTAATGATGACACTTGTGACACTATCAAAGTGAGTATTTTTTATGTGTAATAGATTGCCCCCCAAAATATGAAGTTAGAAGACAGGAACTGGTAACCGAAATTCTTTGTAGACTTTCAAGCAAGGGTATAGACACAGAGAACCTGAAAAAAGATGCACACAAACATACAACAAATATTATGACATGTTTCAAACCCAAGGCAGGCATACCTATGCTTGGGTGATCAAGACTTGCAAGATATGGCCGCCATAAAATACACTGCGGATCCATAATTGTATTGATAAAAGGGCATAGCCACTGAAAATACACTGTGGATCTATACGCTTATGACATGAACTTATTGTAGCCACGAAGAATGCACAGTGGATCTACGAGATGAAAAGACATAGCCACGACCAATACAAAGTGGATCTATGTAACAATATATGTGTCATTGTTCAAAAGAAACTCCATCACAACCTGGGGAAAGTACATATCACAGTGATCACTCAACCCAGGGTCTTCTTATCGATCCCGATGTAGTATGAATCTAACCATGTGAATAGATGTCTTGATATTGAACATGGTAGAAACCACTTGATTACCAGTCAATGATGTAAACCATTAACAAGCACGAGGGAGATCACCATTAATGTCAATGATTCCCAAGGTACCCTAGTACATTCCAACGAATGTGAATGGATGAGTTGGAGTTGAACATCCATGGAATCATCCATTCAGAGGTCAATGATGTAAACCTACTGTCAAATGTGAGGAGGCCTGCCATTGAGGCATGCAGGTCCCAAAGTACTAACTGGTTTCTAAGTCTAATTCCTGGATAATGTGTTGAAGTCGACAAGAATAGGCTCGTCGAAGGAGGGCCTTAATGTATCCCCCATCAACGACATGAAACAGACATAGAGATGTAATTGGTAGATCAAATGAACATGGACTGACACAGGTATTGAGACAAGATATTTGTGATGGCTGACTCTAGAGGCAGATACTTCCCTTGAACACTGAGGCACAACAGTAAAAACATGACATGGACCAAAACTTGATGATGCAGTGGATGCTGTGACTTACGTCAGGTGACTCAAAGGATTGGCTCAGTGCAGAAGTTAAGAAGATTATAATGTGTGCAAAGGACAAAGTGTTGTGTTCAAGGGTGACTCTAAGAATTGCTTGATAATGTTCTCAAGAGACTGCTTGGCTTTCTTCTTCCAATTTTTCCCCCATCCAGATAGACGAGTACCTCTTTTTGATTTAATGAGCTCGAGGAGGATAACACATGATTGATATAACTCACCTTTGGTAAGTTCCTCTTCCCTTGTTTAACAAACTGGAAGAAGTAAAGGTTCGATCCCATATGGCCTTTCAATGTTTTGTTTAGCAAGTCCAAAGATAGAAAACTCGAAGGTTTTTCAGGATTATAGAGTTTGGAAAGACACTTAAAAGAGAACTCTCTCAGTTCATTTTTCGTAAAGTAGTCTAACAAGACCGAAAAAGAGATAAACTATCGCCCAACAGATGTTTTCTTCAAATACTTTAACGAGTTTGAAGAGAACAAGGTTGCTCGATAATCTTTTCATCTTTAGAGAGTCTGAAAAGGACTTAAAGGTGAATCCAATGTTGTCCTTTTTCGTAATGTTAGTCTTGCGAGGCCGAAAAAGAGATAAATTATCACTCAAAAGACGCCCTTTCAAACCATTTAATGAGTGGGAAAGGAAGAAAGATCACTCGGCAATATTTTCATGTTTAGAGAGTCTGAAAAAATCTTAAAGGAGACTCCAAGGGGTTCCTTTTTTGTGTATCCATACAGGTCCGAAAAAGAGATAAAATTTTACCTGGATGCATTCTCATGTATTTACGAGCACGATAAATAACAAATACTAATATTGGTATGCCCCCAACTTGAAAGCTAGTGGATTAACTCCATAATGATCATCAAAGGCTGGAGACATGCCCCCCAAGCTTCAATTCATTCACTGGCTCTGAGGTCATCACCGATTTCTCTAGTAGATGAGAAAAAGGAGAAGGGTGGATGAAAATAAGGTTCAAGAGAGGTGACTATTTCATTTTTTAATGAACTTGACATAGGAAAGGAACTATGCTCAAGGCCTCTCTTTCATTTTTTAACGAGCTTGCCACAGAGAAGAGAAACTATGCTCGTGGTTTCATCCGGATCATGGCTTCCAAGAGGATAATTCTCTAGAAGGGTACCATGTCAATGGAGAAAACGTGGTCATGGCCTCCAGGACATCTTCACTAGATGGAATATAATCACTCGAGAAGGAACACATATCGAGGGTCGTGATAGGAGTAAGGAGATCAAGCTCCAATAACCCTACCGAAGAGATCACCATGTCAACTACCGGATCCAAATTGTCAGAAGTTGATATCATGGGAGACAATGCCACATAATTGACATGCGGCGAGGGTGATACTGTCTGCATATAAGAACCACTTAGGGAGGTAACCTAGTCGGAGCCGATGAATGAAAGTTAATCAATAGTCACAATTCTTCCACCATGAGGGAAAGATATCACACGGAAAAGGGTGGATACAAGAGCTTTCATAGCATAGACATAATCCCGCCCAAGGAGTAAAGCGAAATCCAAGGGGTCTCGGACTACCATGACATCAATAAAGACAGTTTTCCCTCCTAAAGTTATAGGAAACTAAGGAAGGATCCCTCAAGGTTGACTAGTTCTTCTGTTAAGAGATAATATATTCTGTGTAACTGGTGCAAGCTGCGGACAACCCAAAGCATACCAAGCAATAGAAGACATAATACTAACGGGAGCACCTTCATCTATCAACGTTTGAGGATTGTCTCGACCATGAACCTGTATTGTAATCTGGAAAGGAATGTGGGAGGGAAGACAAGGTCTAGTTAGCACGCCCCAATCAAAAAGGATGGCCTCATTACTTGGAGGGGGTTTTGCAGGAGAAGGGGGAATGCCCCTCGGTACGGTAGAGTCTGTATTAATGAGAAAAACATGGGCATTATTGATTTTACTCTCTAGAAGGAGAGTAGGATTGACCGATGATTGGATCGGATCAACCAATGGTGGACTTGGATAGACCACTTTGGCATTCTTCAAAGGAAGAGTGGGATTGAACGATGATGGAATCAGATCAACCACTTTGGCACTCTGCAGATGAAGGGTGGGACTAACTGAGGAAGGGACTAGATTATCCACTTTGGAACTCTTCAAAGGAGGAATGTGATCGACCGATGGAAAAACTGGATCGACCACTTGAGTTTCATTCTCCAAGGGAAGAATGGGGTCGATGGGTGGAAATAGATCGACCGCTTTGGTGTCACTCTCTAATGGGAGAGCGGGATTGACCAAGGATGAAAACAGATCGACCACTTTGGTGTCACTCTTTTGATGAAGAGCAGGGCTGATTGATGACGGAACTGAATCAACTACTTGGGTTTGTGGTTCAATCGAGGAGGAAACTAGATTAACCACCTGATCAACTAGACTGACCAGGGATGGAACCAGATTGACCATTCCATCAACCAACGATGGGTCGGAGGAAATCTTACAATAACCTTTTGGAAGTTGAAGTTTTTCTAAAAGAGAAGAAGCCTAGTCCATGTGAGGACAAAGGTGAGAGTAATGATTACCTTTACATAACATGCAAGGGAACTTGATAGTTTTCTTATTCTTACCAACTTGAACATTACTAGTTGACGGGGTATCATCGACATGACCAACAGAGGCCGATGACATGGAGGACCACATTTCTAAGACCTGGGTAAGACCGGGGCAATCCCTCAGAAAATGGTCACCCTTACAAAGGCTGCAAGGGAATTTGGGTTTTGGATTCTTCATTTTAATCTTGTTGACCTCATCAACACTCCCAGTACTATTAATAGTAACTGGTTTCTTAGAGCCAACATCTGATGTTGTTGGGGCCTTTGTCCTTTTCGAGTTCTTCTTCTTCTTCTCTTTCTGTTTCTTCTTCTTCTGATCAACCTGGCTACTTGCTTTAGAGATTTCACTAGGCGAAGAAGGAGAAATGGAAGGAGACTTAATGGGCGAAGAAGGTGAAAATTTGACATGAGGTTGATGTGTGGGTGGTGTACCAACATATAAAGTATTAGGTGCAACTGAAACATTGGGAGGATTCGGGATCACCGGAGTGGGGAACAACCAAACTGGTAATCCAATAGTGAGTCCTGGAAGACTCAGTGTGGAAACATATGGAGGACCAAAGTTTCCAAATGAAGGAAAGGTATAAGGTTCCCCAGGAGAAGGGGTTCCTCCATTGGTACTCCCTGGATTCGATGCCATTAACACTGAATCGACCTAAGGTCCACTAAGTAAAACATACAACACACGCTATGAATCTAAGAAGCAATCAATCAAGCAAACCTTCCTATGATGAAACCACTAGTTGGTGATGAAATCCAACATCGCGAGATCAAAATAGGAAGGGGCGGGGATAGAGTGAGTGGATCAGTTATGTTGGCGACCTGCTTAACAAACTTAAACCTTGGTGCAAGCTTCCACACAGTAATTGTGGATTTACCCTCCAAGGAGCCCGAGTGAGTTTGACCAACGTATGTTCCAGGTACAGTGAGACTTCCCTTCACCGTCACCTTGTGTGAGACCCTAAAGATTATGGCTACTAAGGTGACCAATTCGTAGTCAACCCCTGGGTGGGTACAGTCGACAGTCCAATCGAAACGTATGGGCAGGAGAACAAGTCCAAAATCAACCCGAAAGGCTCCCACACATAACCGTGGGTATACCTTCCAGTGACCCCCAATATACGATCCGACCACTACAAACAATTGGGCCACGGAGGGATAATCTCCGTAACTCACCCGAATGCGACCTCGTGCATAACCCCAGTGTGAGAGGGGGATCCCAGGTAGACTAATACGACAATTGGATTTAACTCTCCCTATCGCAAGATACTAAATTTGTTTGATAGCTTTGGAAAGTTATCCTTTCAACCTATTCCAAATCCCTACACCTTAAACTAATGTAGGTTTGTTAACAAAGATGTAAAAAGTCTGATAAATTTTAGTTAAGTGTTGATTTTAATGGATGTTGTTTACTCAGAGGGTGTACGAAAGTGAAACTGATGAATGATGACTCAATTCCCAAAAATATTCATGAAATATGATAAGCAATCATTTCTTTTCAATGAATACCTATTTAAGGGAAAGAGGAAGAGTCGTTTTCACTATCAAACACTTGATAAGGAATGCCTTCAATCAATTTTGTTCTCAATCAGATCCAACATGATGCTACAACATTTCAGAAATGCGAACTAATATGAAAACTAATCATTAAGATGCACTTTTTTCATTTGTATGCAAATGATAATCGATTCAATGCAAAATTTCTCCTACTAACTACCCTTTCAGATCAAGGAGATTAAGACAAGAAAATGCAGATTTCGCACAAACAACACACCCTTTTGCAATCAAACAAGAGAAATAAAATAAAAAACACGAAAGGAAGGAGAAAGATATTGGATTATATGACCTCAAAGAACCAAATGAGAAGAGTTACAGACTTCAAATCTCCTTCACTAGAGTTCCCGCTCAGTCGGATAGGAGAGATGAAAGAAGGGGATCAATTTCAAGCTTTCAACAGCAAAAAACTCAAAAATAATGAATAAGGGCATAAAATATGAACAACAAGGTGTTTACTTCTCAGGAGGAAGCATTTCAAAGGTCAAAGGAAGCATCATTGAATCACAAAGCAGCTCAGCAAGTGAAGAAACAGGGTCTGGACCTTCAAAAATTGCAAATTTTGAAGACATTTTTGGCAAAAAGGGGTTGGTGCTCTGGTATAAGGGCCACCAGAGTGTTATAAATCTCTTTCCAGCATCTTAAGGGAGCTTTTGTGCTCTGCTAACAAGGAAAGGGGGTGCCAGGCTCAAACAACTCATAAAAAGGTCCAAAAACTCAAAATTTCAATCAAATTTTGACAATCAGGCTGAGTGTGATGGGGTAAAGGGTCAATCAGCAAGTGAAATCATATATGAATGGGTGAACAAGGTCTAATAAAACAAAAGGTAAGACAAGGCCTATGAGGAAAAACAAAACTAGAAAGTTTTGATTCCTCCCCAGTGGAGTCGCCAATTTCTGTTGTAGGTGTTATCCACAATTTTGGTCATTGTGATGATGTCATGGTGATGTTATGATGATAGAAAATCAAAATCCTCATTAAAGAACACCTTCCTGAAAAGGGTTGCTCTTATCTATTTCCAGAAGTCATGTTTTGAGGAATGTTCGCAGGCTGCATATATACTCTCCTACGGGAATCCTTCATTCTCGCAGGCTGCATTCAGCTAGGGTGCAAACTTCTCACACTGTAATCATTGCCAGGGTGCGGACATATTTTTACAAAGGAAAAAGATAAGATTCTTGAGCCTTCTAGAAGGGAATCTTCTAGAAGGGTGAGTTGGTATTCGAATGGTTGTTCAGAAGCTGGCATTCCAGATTTATTGGGATCATTCTTATCCTAGCAACTAACCTATTCT